>QLPD01000372.1:0-28575 GCA_003314085.1 Hymenopellis raphanipes
TCTGATCATGGCGTGTTTCCCAGAATACTGTCTGAAATGTTGCTTTGAAGTACAAGGTTTGTCTCGGTCCGTAGATTCGAAGCCTTGGATACGGAGCAGGGCGGAATAGCCGAAGGGCATCTCTGTCCTGATAAGGAGGCTTGTGAAATGTTTTTACCTCAACGTCCTCTACAGCTGCGAGCTCGACTTGAAGCAGCGAAACATTCGCGCGAGGTCTCTGTAAGTACATGTGCTTTCTTACCTTGGATTCCGGAGCTGATAGATGCAGTAGCTGCTATCCTCAATGTGTTTTTGCATCAGCGGCATAGTCTAGTAGACAATGCTGACTTGGTATCGATGCGCTTGAGTCAAAGTTATTTTTTCGCTCCGCCTTGGGGCACCACTGTGGACAACGAACGGACAGCGAGCTTTTGTCCAGACAGTCTTGACAATGATGCAAACACATAGGAATCCCGGCTCCAAGACGTTTTGTTCATTCAAGGCGCCGTGAATACCGGAGTGAGAGCGCTTTGAATGTACGTCTCTTCTCCCTAAGGCTAGAGTTCGGATTTGCGGTCTAATCAGGTATGGCTTAGAGGCTTCCCGTTGATTTCCATTCTCTCGCGACTATTTTGATCCTCTGTCATCTATGATAGAACTCCCTTTCCGCTTTTCTTTTTCATCCTGGCTTTTGAGATCTGAGCGAGTGCCTACGCGGCACTGCATGAAGGCCTCAGATTTTTCAGTGAAAATTGTGGTAAAAAAACCTACAGATTTTTAACTAGTTTTTTTAGTTAAAATTCATAGGAATTTATTTTAAATTATTTTAAGCAATCTTAAGCTAAGTTGAAATATCTTAAAAATATCCTAAGAAATATTTAATATAGGTAAAAATGTCTTAAATATATTTAAATAATTTTTAACTTAAAAAACTAGTTAAAAATCTGTAGGTTTTTTTACCATAATTTTCACTGAAAAATCTGAGGCCTTCATGCAGTGCGGCAAGCAGTCAAGAGGCTCGGGAAATCACACGTAGGAGTACTACTTAGATAACACGGTTCTGACCGACTCGACGATGAATCTACGTGACATCTCAGTTTCGATATGGCACGTCTCTTGCGTTGCTTTCCGTTACTTATAGTAGAGCTCTCACTTTGACCAAGGCGGGACTTACGCTGAGTGTCGGTAGCCTAGTGGTAGCTTCGTCCAACTCATAGCCCGCCATAATTGTTTCTTTTTGCCAATAACGGGTTACTCTGTTGTTTTGTTAGTGGGTAATTAAATAACACTAGTGCTGTAGCTTCTTGCGGTACCATTTTTGTCCCGGTACCCACTTTGACCTCGGTTGTTGGGAGGCAAGAAGTTGTTTCACGATGCAGTTGGTATCCAGGTGTTCTTTTCCCCGAGTCCTTTGACGTATACATAGTTGCCTTTATTTCTGTGCATGCAAGGACAAGCACGAGGGGCAGAAACATTAGCAAGAAGAAGAGAAGGGACAGCAGTATGGTTTAGCGGCTTGCTGTTGTCTGGCGCTCGGTCGTGTAATTTTGAGACCTTCGTGAACCAAGTCACTTTGAAGGGGATCTCGCGGTACATTTTGAACGAGACACCGTAGCCCAGTGGCTTCTGTGTCTGTGTCTCGTGTTGGCTCGTTCACATTTTAGGGTTCTCGCCTTAGGTAAACCGTTGAACAGACTCGAAAGTACATACACGTAGAGGACCATGGCGTAGTGGCTGTTCTCCTCACTCCGCAATACGTCGTCAGGTCTTTTTAGTTGCGCCGATAAATCAAGCAAAGATATTGATACATAGGATACAAGATAAAGATATTGTAAATTATCTAACTAGCCTTCAATTTTGCCCCACCTAGGGACATTGGTCAGGTATGGCATATCCACCTTGATGTCGTGGACCTCCTCCTTGTGCTCGTCACCTCTCCACAGAATGAGGTTGGGGAAGGGCGCATGAAGATGGAAACGATCCATCGAGGCGAGACGCATGCGGAGGAAGCACTTGCCGGGCTGTGTGGGGAGTGTCAACCACGAGTGGGAGGGGGGCAGGCGCTCGACGAGGAGGCCATGAAGAATGCGATACGCCTGTGCCGAGTGATGCAGATCCATGACACGGGCAAGCTGCTGCACGTGGTTGTGGACGAGGGTGTGGTACATCCTCGTCCACACATCTTCGATATCATGTGCGAAAATGCTGTGCTCTGGGTTTGCGTAGTCGAATATGCTCTCTGGGAGGGACGGCGCGTGGATCTTGAGCCCACCAAAGTCGCGGAGGAAGAAGCCGACGGGGTCTCCAGAGGGGAGGGAGCAGCGAAGGATGGTGTTTTGAGGGTGGCATTCAAAGGCGAGGCCGTCGTTGAGGATTGGAGGGAGGAACGCGTCGAGGAGAAGGGCGACGTATTTCGTGAACCAGGTTACGCGTTGGGCGGCGGTGGAGAGGTGGAAGAGGACCTGGGGGTAAGCGGTTGGACGGTCGACGAGGGAGGTGGAGACGATGTAGGCTTCGTCTGGGGGTGGGGAGGGGTTATCGCGGATGATACAGGCGAGGTGACGGGCGATGAGGGGATCGGGGTGTGTGCTGATGAGGGAAGCGCGTTCCTCGAGGACGGTTAGGATGGTGCGGTCATAGGTGAGTTTTGGGAGAGTGCGCTTGCAGAATGGGACTCCAAAAATGGCGGAGGGAGGGGAGATGGTGCGTACGGCGGATGTGAGCTTGACGCCGAGGGGAAGCTTGAGGTGTGTCCCTTTCACTCCGGGGAGGAGGACGGAGCGGAGAGACTGCTGTGCGAGGGCGGGAACGCTGATGATGGGGGGATAAAGGTGAACACCTTCCATGTGGAGGATATGCGCGACTTGTAGCTCGTGCACGGGTACAGCGACGTGCTCTGGGGAGGGGAGCGTGAATGACGGGTATTGAGCAAGGAACGGGGCGATGAGGGCGTCATACTGTCCGCTGAGGCGGAGTGACTCGCGTGGGACAGCGACGAGACGCAGACGGGGGTGAAGGAGGTCGTAGGAGGGTTCCAGAACGAGCGGGGGAAGGGCAGCACGAGTCTTGTGCATTGGATGGGTGGGATGTCCGGAGACAATACTTTGCTCAAATATGATCGGGGCCGACGTTGCTGTAGGTATAGGCGGTGGGTGAGTCTCTGCGTGTGTCGTCCAGTGCGCGGCGCTCTCCAATTCTTGCGCGATCGCCGCTTCCATGTCTGCAGAGAGCTTGGCTGATCCAGCAAAGGCTCGGAAGAGAGCAAGAGGTGATGGTGTGAGCGTGGCTACGTCTATATCCATCGGGTCGAGCATGGCGATCTGCGACGAGGCGGGGTGCAGGAGGGGCTTGTGCACTAGCACTATGGGATCAATGTCGGGGAGCTGGAGCTGGGCGCGACCATCAGGGAGGAAATGAGCGGGTACGAGACCCTCTGTGACGAGCGCACTGAGCAGGCGGGCGTGTGTGGCGGACATATCTCTCTCTGATAATCTTTCCATCTGCAGGCTGTATTTATCGCGTTTGTGTGTGGGAGACTGTCACACGCGTGATCACGTCACCATTGCTCACACCCTCATGACGTCCATCGCCAAGCTCACCGCGCTGTCCAGCCAGACCATGGCCCTCCTCCTCGACAGAGAGAAGGGCCGGAGGGTCGACGACGACAGGATTAGAAGGAATTTGGCGGTGCTAAAGGGTGTCAAGGAGCCCGGGCTCAGGCGTCAGTACGAGGTTATGCGCGGCATGTTTGGGTACGTGTGGGTGTATCTTCCCATAATGGTACTCACCCATTACAGAGAGGGCGAGGAAGAAGACGACATACACGAACCGTATACCGACGACCCTACACCTCCACTCCCGCCGCCGCCACCACCACCACCGGACGTGAACCTGGACTTGGAAGCAGGTCGAGCACATATGCACGAAGGCGAATTATTCGAGGAACAGCAGCAGATTATGCAGGGTGTGTATTATTTCACCCACCCACTCACTACCCTTACTCAGACCCTCGCCCAGAGCAGGACACACACCTCGACGCGCTCGCACAGTCCATATCGCGCCAGCACCACATCTCCACTCAAATTAATGGTGAGCTTGAGGAGCACGTGGGCTTGTTGGAGGTGAGTCGTGGGAGCCGTTCTTGTCTGTGGAATATCTTTGTCGTTGTCCGTGGGATATACGTTCAGCGGTTTCGTTGGTCGTGCGACACTTATTCATTGATTCTTTCCCATCCTCCGTCTCTAATTCCCACACCTCCCAGGCTCTAGAAGAAGACGTTGATAATACACATAACCGTATGGCCGGCGCGCGAAGAAGACTTGATCGCGTCGTCAAGGGTGTCGGTGGGAATGGTAAGTCTCTTTCGTGTTCCATTCCTTGCTCGTGTTCCTTGACTCCTTCTGCGTGGTTTCGTGGCGTTCTTTCTTCCTTGTTCGACTCCTTGTCCATTTTTCTTTCTTCATTGCTCTATTCCTCTTCTCACGTCTACTTGTTAGTATCCACCGTGACCATCGGTGTGCTCATTCTCATACTTCTCATCTTGATTGTTGTTTTCAAGACATGACTGTGATGGACTCAGAGCGAGGTGGTGTTGGTATATATCCTCTAATGTTAATTTGGATTATGGTATCTGGCAAGAAACTCTTTAGCCCATTGCAATCCTTGATCACACAGGTGGCATCAGTATGGAAAGTGGCTGTTTGACCACACCTTTTTCACGAGGTGGACCATTTAGGCGAGTGAGTTAAGAGGGTTAAACATTGGATTACAGTGAATTGAAAATTGATAGGCCGCTCCTGCTCAAGTCATCGAAGGAGCACCGCTGGTACCCGCGGTACTACCCGAGCTGTTTACTACTGTCCAACATCGCTGAGATGGCCGGCAGTGACTACAGGCTAAATTATCGACATGTATACGAATACAAAGAATCTAAAGATAATGTAGTACAAAGATATAACAAAAAATGGCTATGAGGTATGCGATCGCTAGAGAATCAGTGTCAGTACAATGTTTGAAGAAGTCAAATAAGAAACTTTACCTTGTTGGGGACAGCGCGGGTGGTTCTACAGGTGACGGCATGGTGTATCATATAATTGATAGCCCACATCGTCTCCGAAACTGCAAGCTCCCAGTCCGCATGCTCCGCCGCGATGTCATCCTTATCGCTATCCATAGCTTCCCGCCACCAAAGAAGGCTGCCCACTACTAGAACTAGCTTATCAGTGGGCCCACACCTCTCATGAAGACCTTAGACCATCCCAAACCAAAGCCTCACTCTGCATCAGCTTCTCACAGGGCATACCATAGTGGAAATACAATTTCTTATGCTGATGGCCAGGTCATGGAGTATACAATTCCCCTATTCGTTATCGGCCTTTGAGGAAATGTATATCCCTTTCGAGACTGTACATACAGCCCTCAGACAATACATATGGTCTGCAGGCAATGCATATTTCTTGCATATTTCTAGCTGTCACCCCCTGCGCCCATTGGTAGTGCCTTCAGGATATTGTTGAGGGTGTACACGCAAGTTTGGGTCCTGCGCAAGTACAAGAACGTATAAGGTGCACTAGGAATCCACTAATCACAGTGGAGAGAGAGTAGGAGTGAGCTTAAGAGTGTCCCACAAAGAGAGAGAAAGGTGTTCTTGATTGTGGGGGAGCAAGGAAGCTGGTGTACATAGGAGAATAGACCTACACTATATAGCTGTATGAAAAGGAGAATACTATGAATAAACCAATCATATGGAAAGAGAAATAAAGAGGAAAAAGGGTCCAGAAGGTACCCGAGCTGAGATAAGGGTGCGGGAATGAAAGGAGAAACCCCTGAGCAATCCTGGAAGGAGGGATTGTTACCGATTCGTGCACAGGAAGTGCACGATCGGTACATCTCCCCCGGACCAAAGATTTCGGAACCGAAGGTGGAGAAAGACGCGAACATAGTGGATGCTGATAGTAAGCACGCGTCTGAACAAGAGAGAAGAGTGAGCTGTGAGCAAGCAAGCGCTAACGGAGAGTAACACCAGCAAGTCCGATCACTAGGCCGCCCTAGCGGAAGCTTCGCTACACACATATTACTTCTCTCATGCCACCATCATCACAATGCACGATGGTTCGCTCATGAACGGCGTCGCTCAGGGACTCCTTCCTTAGTATGAAGCCTTTGCCCGCTGGGCTCATGCATGAGTGATGTGTGCTGTTTCCACTGTCGCTGTGCAAGCTGAGGTCCAATAGCTGGAAACGCGGCAACGGGTATACGCGCTGTTCAGCCATGGCCCAGATGAGGATGTAGTGGAGGGTAACAACAGTGATGGAGTTGGGCAAGGCCATGGATAATGTCAAGAAATTATTGAAGAAGGGCGTAAAAGCCCACAGTTATGATGAGTTCGTGGGATTCGCTGTGCGAACCCAGAAAGTCGTAAGGGCTTGTCGTTTTGAGTATGTGAAGAGTATCATGATTAGCGTTTGAAAGTCAGGTCATGTAACTGCTTAAAGACCGTTAACTGAACCTAACCTAACCACTATATAACCGCTATTAGCATGACCATGGTCACGGTTACTGACCGGTTACGGTCAACGGTCTTTCAAAAAGAAAAATATGAATAACCATCAATAACTGAGGTCTAACCGGTTAGACCGGGTCACGGTTAGACCGGTTAACCGCCGGTCATGACCGCCCTAACCGGGTGTTCTGGTAAAATGGACCCCATGGGAATTGAACCCAGGGAGTCCGACCAATTTCATGCAGAAGCATGTCAGCCAATTTCACCGTTGCGCCAAAAGGTCATATCCATTTTAAAATTTTACGCTACACGATACCTCTGACAGGTAATAAGGGCAAGAAGAAAAATACAGATGGTATACTCACTTCGATTAGCGAAGTGAGTCTCACAACTTGCGCGTTAACGCAAGTTTTCAATAACCTCACCAATCATAACCCACCCCCTAAATCCATTCATGCGCGATGAGCATCCCCGGGCAAAGGCACGGGGACACTCAGCTGTGCATGAGGCCGGACTGAGGGTTGGGTAGTGGTGGTGGGAAGAAGATGATGGTGGTGGCAAAGGGGAAGGAGAAGTCACAGTAGAAAAAGCATACCTATTGCGTGGCGACGTCAGCAGACGCGCCACGCCAAGCGCCCATATTCTGAATGCACGGCGTCGTCTGTAAGACGCACCGCGCCAATACTCCCGCACTCCTACACCTTTACGTCGTCTTCGTTGGCCGTCTGCTGCCCATTCAAGGGGCTTACGCGTCACTGCTGGCCCGTTGCTAGGGCCATGATGCCCTAACAACCGTCCTTGTCGTCGTCGGGCGGATGCGGTCGGCCCTCCTCGAGTCGCGAGTCGTCGTCATCCTGGCCTAGACTCGTCGCTGTCCTCTGCCGCCGTCGCAGAGACAGAAGCGGTGCCTCAGCACGAAGCAGAGGCTACAAGACTCACCCCGTTAGAGTTAGACTGAAAATCCAGCAAAAAAATACGCACGATGACGACGCCGCCTGCCCGCAGACAGCACGGCGTCGAGTTCCAGACTAAGCCTCCTGCATCCTCTGCCCCGCGAAGGGGTCTCCTTCGTCGTCGTTGAAGGTATGCGGCCTCGTTGGAGGGCTTACGCGTCCTGCGGGGCCGCCGGGGCTCTTCAAGCCCGCGAATCCACAAAATCGACGAAGAAAAGAGTTAAATAAACATAGGAGAACGCCCAGAAGACCCGCGTCCCCTGGTTGAGTCGTCGGCGTCTGGGCGTGGCGAGATGGTGGTGGTTGAATGGAAAGATCAACCACCAAAAAAGCGTCTCGATCACTACTCGGATGATCGGACCGGGTGCTTCTCGACGACTTGCGCAAGCTCCAGCGCAAGAACGAATGCAATTTGAGACTTCGCGTATTGACGGATGCATTCAGACGATGGATTAGAGTAATTTATTTTTTGGTGTGATTTTTGACACTGTTGAATAGAATGTAAGTCTAATGCAATATACAACGAATGATTTGAACAACGACAATGTGGTGCTGGAGTTGAGGCCCTTGACTTTCAATAGAATTAGTCTATTAGGCTATAGAGTGTATGCACAATAAAAAATCTGGGCATCTGAGGTGGTGTAGCACACTGGAGCGCGCGATTTTGAGTTAATTCACTCGTATACTATCTACGTAAGGTCAGTTTTACATTTGCATACAATAAAATTACGAATTATTTTATTGCTATAGCTAATTTACGCCTCCTGCCTCGGATTCCGACACTTAAATCGCGACTCCGAGGCCGTCGTCGCTGTCCCGAGCGTTGACGAGCTCGTTCCGTTCACGATCGGATGCCCGATCCGAACAACCCGGACAGTGATCGAACACTGTTCGGCGTCTTCCTCTCTCTCTTTCCAACCACCACCTGGTCTCCGTCTCGACTCTCCACCGTACCACCACCATGCACGCATAAGCCCTCGTATCGAGGCTGCTCTTTCTCGTTCGCGGGCTTCAAGAAACGTTTCCGATAACGTTCCCGCCGCCATGAAAGGCCGTTGCTACGGCCACGACGCCTAGCAACGGCCATGGAACGACGCGTAAGCCCCCAATAGGGCAGCAAACAACGAACAACGATGGAGAATGGCTTTTGAGCGGCTGCGAGGACGACTGCGCCGACCAGGTATGCCTCCAGAAAAAGAGGCAACGATTTGGGAGTCGGGCTGGGTGGCGTCGCGGACGCATCCAGCCCAGAACGGTGCGTATTCTTTGCACTTTTCAATTCATTTTCTTGAAACTTGGGCTATGCAGGTTTTTATCCTGCCATCGAGACCAGCTTCCGGCAGCGAGGATGACATTATTGTGTTTTGCTCTTCCGACGAGCGACACCACCGCGTAAGCCTCTGGGCCGGCGCTTGCGGCTGGATTAGCTTCGCGCCGTCTCAGTCGAGCCTCCAACGGGGTAATTGTTGATGTTTGGCGGGCTCGGAGGGCGTGGTGCACGCATTCAGCCCAACCGGTGCGTAAATTTTCCTTGTTTTGCAGCTAGGCTCATCACAACACAGAAGACGTGCATTGCCGACGCCATGGACATGTTCTCTCCCGGATAAGGCCCCCATTTTCATTTGTCTCGGCATGGGACATCTCGCAGTCTTATATTTTGGTGCACGGTATGCGCGTTGCATAGTTATGCTTCGCGCGCCGGCTCCAAAAATCATGACTACGCCTATGTCCCCTCTACCATCCTTTCTGAAGGCGTGGTCTAGTGGAATGGTATACTCACACATTCGTGAGTATACTATTCACTGAGAAGTCGTTCAAGCCCATCGCTATTGCAGTCGAAGACCGGTCATGCCCGGTTACGACCAGTTACTAACCGGTCTGACCGAAGAGCAGTTAGACCGGTCACTAACTGGTCTAAAGACCGCGGTTATGGCCGGTTATGGTCATGCAGCGGTCACGGTCAACGGTTATGCCCAAAAATTTTTTCCCCTGCGGGGCGCGGTCAACGGTTACGGTAGGTAAGGTCCAAAGACCTAACCTAACCTGACTTTCAAACGCTAATCATGATGTCAAGTCAATCCGACTTGATGTATGAAGTCACCCCAGAGAGCGGGATCCGGCGGGGGAGTAAGAGTGGAGGCATAGGGAGTGACCTATCCTCGGTGTAGAGTGTCCCGGCCGGGGAGTAGCTGTGGGGGTGAAGAGACACCAGCTGGATCAACCATGCACCGTCTCTCCCCAGGATACTTCGCCACCGACAAGTTTGAAGTAGAACACTGTGAAAAGTAGATCCCTCGCGGTGGGCTCCACTTGTACACGCGAGTTCAGGTCCTGCGCATATACAAGAACGTACAAGGTGCGCTAGGAATCTACTAATCACAGTAAAGAGAGAGTAGGAGTGAGCTTAAGAGTGTCCCACAAAGAGAGAGAAAGGTGTTCTTGATTGTGGGGGAGCAAGGAAGCTGGTGTACATAGGAGAATATACCTACACTATATAGCTGTATGAAAAGGAGAATACTATGAATAAACCAATCATATGAAAAGAGAAATAAAGAGGAAAAAGGGTCTAGAAGGTATTCGAGCTGAGATAAGGGTGCGGAAATGAAAGGAGAAACCCCTGGGCAATCCCGGAAGGAGGGATTGTTACCGATTCGTGCACAAAGAGTGCACGATCGGTACAAGAGCTTCTGAGGCACCCATTCGTCTATTTTGGACTACTATCGCTGATTTCAGATCTTAGAACTATGATTCCTTTAATCAGGTACAACATGCAGGACATTCAGCTTCCTCTCTGATACTGTAGTATTTCGACCAGATATTTGCATATCAGATTACACAGGCCTCCGAAGTGAACCTATATATATTGGATATTGTGTCACAGAGCCTCGAAGCCAGGCACAGCCTTCCAAAAATGGAAATTTTCGGTTCCGCTTGCGACAAGACCATCCAAATCGGGTAATTCCTGTGTCCGTGCCTGGTTACAAATCTGTTCGCTATAAGTTCGCGGCATATCACATCACATGCTGTGAACCTACAGTCAAAACACTACAGTACTGATAGAAGCGAGAGCTTATCATGTACTTGTACGTCATTATTCAGAGAGAATTGATCAGTTTGCGGAAAAACACTGCTGAAAAACATATTCTGAATCATCAAATGTCGCGATTTGCTATCCCGTAGCCTTCTCTCTATAAATACCTTCTGAATATCAAGTACTATGTAGACTTTCATCAGTAATTATTTTTATGGAAAACATATTCTGTGGCTTTAGCCGTCGAGCTGAGGAGTATACTAAACAGGTTCTGTCAAGGTGTCTTAGTATAGTAGTTTCCTTACATGACTAATTTATCGAGCATCAGCTTTTTTGACACTGGGAGTTCAATCCTTGCGCTCGTCTTAACGTAAGACGAGAGATGAATATCCTCTTCAGTCAGCGTGAATGCATTTCCTCATAGCGAGATGTATTTTCCCGGTATGAGATGTATGCCCTCAACACAGAATGCATTTCCTCCTAACCTCACAAATGTATTTCCCGACGCAAGATGTATTTCCTCTGCAAGAACTTGGATTGCGCTCGCTTCAATGTGAGGCGAGAGACGGATATTCTGGTCAGTTTGTATTTTCTTAATGCGAATGTAATTCTCCATCATAAAATGTACTTTCCTCAGTGCCAATGTATTTCTCCAGTATGAGATGTATGCTCTCAACACAGAATGCATTTCCTCCTCAGCCTCACAAGTGTATTTCCCAACACAAGATGTACTAAGGACTTGGAATGCACATCCTCAATGTGAATGTATTTCCTCGTTCAAGTCAGCACATTCCTCAGCGTGAATGCATTTTCTCAAGTATATTCTCCAACACAAATGTATTTCCGCATTTTCTGTCACTTAGTGTTTGTTTTCAAAATAATAACATTCAGAGAAGATAAATAAAGACATGCCCACTATCACTACAAGAAACAATTATTCAAGTTGAGAGCAATACATATACTGTAGTTTTTCGATAGTTAGTTCGGTCAGGGTTGCGTCACGTAACCATAACGCAGGTGGCGCTGGTTCGGTGGATCAGTGGACGCGTTACGATCGACATGCTAGTTCGCCATTGTTCAGAGCCATTGTTCAACATGTAGCCAAATTGAGTAGCAATATTTAGGCTATTTAAGCCTACCGATGGCTCTCTTTGTTGAAATTATCATGGCTTGCTCTTCCGACTTCCTGTCTCCCAATGTCCTTCAATGGATTGGGGTGGGAAACACCTTCAATGAGCTTTCTCTCCCTGAGACTGTTATCTCAGCATTCAATACCTTCATGACTATCCCAAATAGTCCGCTATCATCTGTCTTTTATCCGAATGCCTCTGTAGCAAGGCTTCTCCGAGTACAAAAGCTGCCGCCACAGTCTTCGTGGCCGGAGTCTGATGTCACCACTATCAATATCTCCACCTTCTTCAGCATGCAGAGTCCCATCGAACCTTCGGGCTCTTGGGCACTCGAAGAAATCCCATCATCACACTTATGCTTTGCACTTTGTGCCCACGCCAGCCAAGCATGGCTTGATGGCTTCACTTCAATTGTTTACTGGAGAAATCCTACTATCACTCTCCCCTTCTGGATCATCCACTACTGGATGAGAGCCAGCATCGCACTGCATGCTCGTCAAATGTGGTCCTCAGCTCTGGCATGGGTTGAAGAAGTTCACGGAAGGTTCCCTGATGACAACGATGTCTTTCAAAGCCTCAACGAGAACCTTGAATCACTAGGATGGGGCGTGCAGTTATGTGGCTTCTTGAAGCTGGGAGGAGCCTCTGCTCTTGACATTGCCAACCTTCTTCATCCCACACAATGGCTCAATGATCGACAGATGGATGCTCTGGTTAGCCAGCTGCGAGAGCGTCTAGAGCTGTATAAGGTGGAATTTGTTAATGTTGCATGTCTTTCGCAGATCGCAAACTTCACAAAGCCTGCATCGCAATGGGAGAGCTATGGCAAAAGCAGAAAACACTGAGTAAATGATACTTTCTTTTCGCTTCGGTATCTGGGTTAGGCTCTCGAATCGCAGGACCTGGATGTACTTTATTTCCCGATGTTTGTGAACAGCAATCACTTCATTCCTGTCAAAATCACATCAGCGCAGTACGACATCGAGTACAGATGCAGTCTGAGAACTGTGATGAACGCGTCGGAAGCTCTAAAGCTAACGCATTGGCTTAGACATCATAACTTTGGGAAATCTCCAGCGCCGACATTTCGTTGTGCACAGCAGGATGATTTCTCCTTATGTGGCTTAGTCACTATCAATGCAATTGAGGTCGATTTATTCTTGGCTGATGTCTGAACACCCGCTCGCAAGGATCTCTATCGTGTTCAGAAGGCCCTGGATATGCTTCAAAGTCATCTTGTTGTACGTTGTTCTTTGAAATCACTCATGAAGCTTATTGAAAACAATGTTATTAGAATTCCCGACGTGCGACAAGTACCGAGACCAACTTTATAGACATTCTTACATCTAGCTTGTATGGTATTGTTCTTACGGAGAGCAAGGAAACCATATCTTCAGCGGTACCACCACGGCCTGCGCCTGCGCCTGCACCTGCACCTGTACCTGCGCCTGCAGCTGCACCCATATCTGCACCCGTACCCGTACCCGCACCCGCACCTGTCAGATCGATACAACTGCCAACACACCCATCTTTAACATCCTCCCCTCCCATCCATACATTGTTGACTTCCAAAGCTCCAAACTTGACTCCCAAACCAGTTATGAAACAGCCCACAGTTAAAATTATTCTCAAAGCGACACCTGCGCCTTCTCAATCAGTAACCGGTGGGAACCCACGAAAGCACACACTTGCGGATTTCTTTTCAAAGGCTACCCCTGCCGAACATCGCGAGAATCAGCAGCATGTATCCGCCTAAGTAGCTGAGGCATGCGAGGAGCGACTGGAAGAGCGGCGCCAGGCCCAAGTACAAAAAGAGACATGAGTAAAAGCTTTAGGAAAAGAACGTCAGCAGCGCTATCGTGATCGACAAAAGGCTGCAAAGAACTCCAATCCAGCACCGGGCGTACCTATCTCTGTACACGCTCTCCTTCCTTTTGCCGCAGAAGCCAGTCGTCCCAAGCGTGCGCTGATGGCTCTTGTTCCTAAGGATCCTAAAGGACGAGGTCGAAAAGCGCAGAAGAGTCAGCTGAAAGAGCGAAAACATACGAATTGGCATCATCCGATTCTTGTCACTATGATCGTCGAAGCTCAACGCGAAATCATGATTCGACCAGACCGTTGGAATGGGGTGGAGATTGTGCGGCGATGTCAGCGCCGAAGCTGGATATTGTTCAACGCGTTAACGCCTCAAGTCCTCAACCGATACCGCGATGCTCCAGATCCAAAGCAGGGCACTGACGGCAGATGGAAACCATCATTTCTTGAAGCGTCGCGACTCCATGGCTTAATGCCGAGCTGGCAGCGAAAACGTCGACCTCTTTTGGAAGCTTATCCCGAAGCATCGCTGAAAATTGTTTGTCAGCTCAAGAAAATCCGAGAAATGAGCCTCCCTGTTACCATCTCAACCATTTGCGCTGTTGTAGTTGCCCTGCTTCAGAAAACAGCACTACAGGTTCTTGAGACCTTCAAGTGCAGCGATTCCTGGATACGAAAGTTTGTATTTCATCAGCCGGATCTACAGTGGGTGATGCGAAAGCCTACCCGAGCTGGTCGAAAGACACCTGCAGATGCGGATGATCAAATCCTTAACTCGTTTTATCGCCATGTTCTTACCTTCCGCGATGCTCTTATTCAGCATCCCTGTTTCCACGTTAACATGAATGAAACACAAGCGATGTATTCCATGGGAACAGGGCTTACCTTTGAAACTATGGGCACAACACAAGTTTCCGTCCTGGGTCTTGAGGATAAGCGTGCATTCATGGTCACCGTCGCTGCATCAGGATCGGGTGATCTTCTCCCTTTCCAAGCAATCTACACAGGGAAGATGGCGACAAGTATGCCATCACTTAATGCACGCGCGCGCGAAAGAGCAAATCAACTCGGGTTTCTGTTTGAATTCTCGGGCACAACGACATACTGGGCGAATGTTAAAACATTGAAAAACTGGGTGAACAAGATTCTGGTCCCGTACTGGCGTCGCAAAATGGCTAAGTATGGTGTTCCGGATCAGGAGTGCCTTTTGCAGATGGATGTCTGGAGCGTACATGCAAAGGGCGAGTTCAAGGACTGGATGAAGACGACATACATATGGATTATCATCGAGTGTGTTCCGGGCGGGTGCACCCCACTCTTCCAGGTGTGCGACGTGATCATGCAGAGACCGATAAAGTTAGCGATCTGCCAATCGCAGCAGAATGATCTGCTGGATGAAGCCCGGGAACAATTAAGTAATCACGACGAGAAGGAAGCTAATGCAATTCAATTCGACACATAAATCGGAACGATACGAGACCGGTCTGTTAAATGGCTTGTTGATGCCTATGAAGCAACAAATAAGCAGGAACTCGTTAAAAAGGTAAGATATACTTACCAATTCAATTTGTCGACTGCTTATAGTGATGTATCTCCTAGGGATTTGAACTCTGCAAAGCTGGTCCAGATGGTAAATTCAACCTCTCGTTCGAATCCATAACCAGCGTGGAGGCGCGCCAAGCCCTCTGTAACGTTCAACGAAATGATCCGACATGCTGGGCGAAAATTCAGTTACGATCAGAGGTGACAGATATCAACGATGATCCCTACATGGACGATGAAGACTTTGATAATGATATCCTCGTTAGCCTGTATGAGCTCGTCAAGGGAATTACTGCATTGGCAGAAGGGAAAGACCTGGCTGAAGAGTTTATCGAAGACGAGGAAGATGGTCATATTCGGCCATATGAGGAGGAGGACCTCGAAGAAGAGATTCTACGCGACGAGGCAAAGAAAGCACAGCTGTCAGATGCAACCATGGCTAGAGATCTCAACGAGTCAGATCCGGGTCTGACTCGCGATCCGTGTGGCGAGTACTCACGCTCGAAAGAGCGTACTCGTGATCCGTTATTGACTCGACTCGCGTTGACCCACGAGTCAAACGAGTCGAGTACTCGCGAGGTCAGCGAGTACTCGCATGCGATCCGGGTCATCGACGAGTCAAAAATACTCGTGTACCACCTCGCGGACACACACCTAACCCAAGGTCAATTCATGCCCGGCGAGCATCCCCGGGCAATGGCACGGGGACACTCAGTCGTGCATGAGCACAGACTGAGGGTGTTGGTGGTGGTGGGAGCAGTGGAGGAGGTGGTAGAGGTGGTGGTAGTGGTAGTGGGAGGGGTGGTGGAAGTGCTGATGGTGGTGGGATGGCCGCTTGACGTGTCGTCATCGTCATCCTTCTCCTCCTTCTCCCCCTTCTCCTTCTCACCATCCTCTCGATCTGCGTCGTCCTCATATTGGCGTCGTGGTCATGTCCGCGTCGTCCTTATCGAGATCGGGTGGTGTTATCCGTTGCTGCTGTCACAGAGACAGCAGCGGCGGGTCCAGCGGGTCCAGCACATAGCTGAGACCATAGAAACCTCCCACAGCTGTCTGACAATCGTCAGGACAGCAGGGGCGACAATCGTCGCTCCCCGGATTGTGGTGGTGGTGGTAGAGATGGAAGAGATATGACTCGATTGCAGGCTTACGCGGCCTCCTGGCGATTGCCGGATCGTGAGAATTCCTCAAAAATTCACGCGAACGGCTCATTTGGGCGACGCACGGCCCCGTTTAACTTCGTAAAATTTTGTAAATTAAGAATAAATATATATCTACATTATTGCAAGTAAGACCGAGTACTCGCGACGAGTACTCATGCCTCCAAGGCCGTACTCGTGATCCGTATGTGATCCGACTCGCTATTGATCCGCGGATCAAACGAGTCGAGTAGCCGAGACCCCCAGCCGGATCGAGTACCCGAGTTTCCGCGTGACCCGCGAACTCGTTGAGGTCTCTAACCATAGCCAAGGTTTTAGAGCATCCGGATGAGTATGGGTGAGGAAAGCGGGCAAAGCGACAACGGGTTGATGAGGCTGGAAATTCGGCTTAAAAACGTTGTGGACACTTGTTGAGCCATGTAAGAAGAAAAATTTCGATTTTTGTACCATATTGGAGCCATTTTGAGGGCTCAGACAACGCGTGACGATGGTAGTTCAATGATGAGGGCAGTCCGTCACGTAACACGAAATTAGTTCGGTTCACTGATCTGGCGTTACGCGTTATGAACTAACTATTGAAAAACTACAGTAGAATGCCATAAGTCACACGTAACAAACATCAAGAAAGGCCAATATGATAGCTGCTAGTTGACATCAGTCATCATTATGGCAATGCATTGACGAAAGTCTACTGTACTATTATGACCAACCATTCACGGCCTGTGACATATGACACTGTGACGCTGTGAACACGTTTAGTCAGAAGTTCACAAAAGGTGAACTGCTGTGACACTTACTGAACATGTTCATAAGATTTTTTTAAAGACTTGATTTGAGCTTATTTAGGAGTGAATTAGATATAATTTTAATCTAAATAAGCAGTTTGAGAAGAAATAGAGCTAAAAAAAGACTAAAAACGAGCTAAAAGTGCTCTGGAAGCGAAATTTTAGTCAAATGCGGATTTTGTGACCATTTTGAGACATGTTCACAACCCTCTGTGACATGTGAGCAATGCCAATTTGGTTCACGTCAGGCGGCCTTGTGATATATGACGTGAACGATCAATTGTAATAATACAGTATTACTGCCGGCCTCCAACTGGGAACTTCCAACCTAAGCGAACCCCAACAGAACAGCCCAAGAAGCACTGTCACTAAGCCGTTGGGACCGCCACACCTGAAAGTACTGAGCTGCCTAGCATCATAGTGAGCTAGCGAAAGCACACTTCTCGCGGCTCGACATCGCTCTGCAGGCTGCACACCATCACACTATCCAAGCATGCTTTCCTTGAACTTCTTCACGTTCTTGCTGGCTAGCAGTGTCTTAGAGAAGTCATGCCCAGAGCGAAGCCAGTTAATAAGCTCAATGGGTCTCTTCGCGCTCATAGCAAGGGTGTGCTAAATTTTATAAGCGAAAAGTGTTATATATTATACAGCGAAAAGAAGCCTACCTCACTCTGAAGATTCTCTAAGTACATTTTCTTCTCCTACTGCTGATACTCCAATACTATATGATCCCAAGTATTCGCGTCGTTGCCCATGGCAATAGAGTGCAGTCCTTTAACAACATCGTCAAGCTAGGGTGGAACATTTTCCTTATTGACAGTTACAAAAAGAATAACCAGCTCCTTGTTTATACCTCTAAGAACATAGCTTGAACTATATCGTACTCCACCCTCTCCTTCGGTATCGTTATTATGGATCAATGGGTTCAGTAGCTGCATAATGGTAACATGAGGCTTCTTAAAAGGGAAGTTCGCACTAGCGACAGCATCGTTCTTGCGCTTTACAGACTTGACGGTAGAAGCCGCTGTCTTCGCAGGTCCTGTGGCCTTTTTCTTTTTCGCTACCACATTCTAGTTCGACTTTAGTGCAGGTATTGGCGACATCTCCACTGTCTCATCTATCGTCTCGTCAAGCGTCTCATCATTCAACTTCTCGACATCATCACCAGAATCAGCAGGCTATGTAGGAAGGCTTCCCATTGGTTGTAGGAACAAAGAAAGTTCGCTTGACCTCATATTGACCATGAGTAAATCACCAATAGAATTCTCAGCTAAGAACTGGTTTACGAGGTTCAAGGTAGCTGGATCGAGTTCTATCGAATTCTGAGCATACTGTACTATTTCGATCTCATCTTCACATAATGCGTAACGGCAGAGTCATTTGATTTTATTAGACCCCGCCGATCGCCTGGAAATCCTTATCAGGCTTTCAGAATTTTTTTTTCTAAAAATCTATGAAGATAAGGTCGAAATAGTACAGTACTGCTAAGAGCTCTAAGGGTAGGAAAGCGATTATAGGCTGTTCTGAAACTGTTGGTGGGAAGTCTGCAGGTAGGAAAGTGACTGCGCGCTGTTTCGAGACTGCTGATGGGAAGTCTATGGGTAGGAGAGTGATTGCGCACTGTTCTGAGGATGCTGATGGGAAGTCTGAGGATAGGAAAGCGATTGCGTGTAGTTTTGAGGCTGCTAGTGGGAAGTCTGTAGGTAAGAAAGTGATTGCGCATTTGGATGATATGCCATAAATGCATTTAACTTCGATAAAAATTGAGCTTGCGTTTAAGCATGCAAGTTCAGTGTATTCACAAAGAACTCATTCATCTGCTATGTGAGAAGAGGAGATGACGGCAGAGAATTGTTGTTCAGAGGAAGATTTTCATTAAGAGGTAGGTCATTGATAGAAGGTACATCTTCAAGAGGTGCCTCATTCGCCGAATCATTCTCTATATCATCGACGCTCATCGGAAAGGCACG
This sequence comes from Hymenopellis raphanipes, assembly GCA_003314085.1. Classification (NCBI taxonomy): domain Eukaryota; kingdom Fungi; phylum Basidiomycota; class Agaricomycetes; order Agaricales; family Physalacriaceae; genus Hymenopellis; species Hymenopellis raphanipes. Next base: position 18,868 of record QLPD01000372.1, read on the forward strand.
AGATGACAAATCGAGGCCTAAAGGAGGTGGAACAAATTTCGAACCATTCATTAAGGAAGGTGTGATGAGATCCAAACCATCTGGCATCGGATATATAGTGATAGGAGGTAAGGCTGGAGGGAAAGGTGAAATGAATGGAGTCAACTCGTTTGAGACTGCGATAGTGGGTGTCGATGCAAAAGGATTCAGTGTAGAAGCACTGATATTCACTACGGCCAAATTCGATGTAAAGGGATTCTGCGCGGAAGGAGTGGGATTTACTGCAGCGGACTTCAGTGCAAAGAGATTCAGAATAGTGGGATTCACTGTAGTGGGCTTCGGCGCAAAGGAATTTGTCGCAGAAGTAGCGTGATTCGCTATAGCGGGTTTCAGCTAGAGACCTCAACGAGTCCGACGTGAGTCAGACTCGCGACTCATGACGTGAGTACTCACGTCAAAAGAGGTCCTGTTCAGACTCGCGTCGGACTCGACTCGCAGTGACTCACGAGTCATCGCGAGTCTACTCGTGAGTACTCGCCATGAGTCCGAGTCATCTCGGATACTCACGAGTACTCACAAGTCCATACACCCCCTGATTCATGCACAGTGAACATCCCTGGGCAATGGCACAGGGACAGTCAACTGGGCATGAGGATGGGAAGGGGGTGACACCAGAAGGGTAGTAGGGCAGTGAGGTAGTGGTAGTGGAGGATGGAAGGATGGAGCAGATGATGAGGGAGCAAGATGGGTAGTTAAGACAAAAAAAAACTCACCTTCAATCCCATCACCGCCACTGTCCACCACGCACAATAGTGGTTCCTCCTCCGTGACGCGCTCTTGCGTTCGCGTCGCCATCCCGTTCACTCAGCGCCATCCTCTACCCATTCTCGGTGCCGTGTCCTTGTCATCCAGTCGTCGTGGCGTCGTGGCGTCCAGTCGTTGTTACCGTGATGATCCCGTCGTCGTCGTCTGGGAGTTGTTGTGGTCCAGGCCGGCGCAGAGACGGCAGCAGCAGGCCTGGCACAAAGCCAAAGCCTGAGACACACCCCATAGGCTGCCTGACAATCGTCAGAGCAGCAGGGGCGACAATCGTCGCTCCCTGGGTGGTCGTGGTGGTGGAGAGAGAGAGAGATGAACGAGATCGAGTCATCGATCAACGCTGACGCGTCCTTTTGGATCTCGGCCCGATTCGCCGGATTTGGCGAAATAGTCGCGTATGGCTCGTTTGAGCGACGCAAGGGTCCGTTTAACTAGGTAAAATTTTGTAAATTCATCTTAAATATAACTCTAAATATTTGCGAGTCATCACATGATGACTCGCGCCCCGGAAACTGATACTCGCACTCATACTCGGACTCGTCACCATGTGACTCGCGAGTCCCACGAGTGCGAACTCCGAGGTGCCCGAGGCGAGTCGAGTCCTGGCAAGACTCGCGGACTCGTGGACTCGTTGAGGTCTCTAGTTTCAGCATAAGGGAGTTGACTATAGATAGCTTTGACATAAGAGTAGGGGGAATCAACGGCGTAGTATTTGCTACAGGAGCAGAAGGAATTGGTGCTGGAGGAGTGGTATTCGCCATGATGCTACCTGCTACAGTAGGCTGTGCAGAGAGAGTCGGTGTGGTAGTCAATACAGTAGGAGTGCCATCCTCAACAATTTGTATCGACACGGAGGAATTCATTATGAGAGCAGTTTCATCTGTCACAGTTAAAGTCAGTGCCACCTTTGATACATATAATGGTCGTTCAGCGAAGGCAATACATGTATCACAATGCTTGCATTCATTTGGAGTTAATGGAGAGTATAAATAAAAAAATAATTATGATATAGTGCAACAGAACTTACAAAAAATAGATTTTCCGAACTCGTGTAGAGGACTAAGGGCTCCGCTGTTAAAATCGTCATAAACATCTAAAAAAGTATAATCAACGGCATCTTAGAATTCAAAAGGCAGCTTATAGAAATTATAAGATGACGACACTAAAGAGAAATGTGCAGGAAACTTACACTTTCGCTTATATCTTTCCATATTTCTTGGAGCTGACACAGATAACGATATAAATGTGGACTGTTTTCTTTACCAACTTGATAAAAAATTTGCTTATATAGACTGCGTGCGTTAAAAGATTTCTGAAACAAAAAAATAAGCTGTCAAAATGACAGAGCAACAGGTTGAAAGACATATACTGCGTATTCCTCTGCAATCAGAGGGGGCGCGTCTATCTTATTCTTCTTCCTCTCCTTTTCTGCCTTCTTTGACTCCACTTTCTCTATTTTGGCTTCCTGTGCTTTTCGTTCATAATCCTCTCGCTCATCATCTAACAGCAAGTCCCAAGTGAGGTCTAGCTTTATTGAAAAGTGCCATTTCTTTTTGACATGGCAGGTCATCGTTGTCAATATCATCGATCAAGTCTAGGTTACTATCTTGAATCTCGTCTGAATGCATATAGATTGGCAAACCCCACTTGGCTTTCACCAAATTGATAGCATTTAGGCATGCCTTTGCAAGCTCCTCTGCACGTAGCTGATGGAAGTGAGGCTCGATAAGTTCGTGGTATTTTTTACAGAAGAAAAGTTCCTTAGGTTTTAAATAACGTAATGCAGTACTGCTGAAGTTAAAAGTATCACTTTTCTTCGCAATGCGTAGTTTAGATCGGCATTCATCATTATTGTTGAAAAATCACATTGATAATTTCTGATCGAAAGCTTGTTAGTAGTTCAAAAAAGTTTATAATGGAGAACGCGTACCTTTTTGATTTTGCTGAGGGACATTACAGAATACTTAATATTCTTTTCCTTTCTTAAGCTTGTGATAGACTCATCTACTAGGAGATCAAATTGATTGCAGAAGGAAGGAGATACGTATTGGACTATGAATGTTGCTTCCATCATTGGCCAAAACTGGATCAATTTGCTTTCTGGCTGAGCAGCTCTGAATTAACTCTTCAACCCTTTCAAAAGGCCTAGTTGATCATTGATTGTCCAGTGTGTTTTGTCATCATTGTCAGCTTAGTCGAAATTGGCTTTTTTAGATTTTTGAGGCCTTAGAATATGTGTAGATTTTTCAATAGATATCAAGTTGCATTTCTATTGCCTCGGTAATTGCTGGAACTGTACAGTTAAGCTTTAGCCACATATTAATTAAACTCCACCTGAATTGACACTTATAAAGCTCGCTTCCATCGGGTAAACTCTCACTTCTCCTTCTTACCTCTCTTCGTTAATCTACTATGCCTGCCTTTGATTGTGAAACTTTCGACATGATTATTGTTCGCTTAATGGAGCTGAGCTTGACTCTCACAAGGAAGGAAGGTTTGTTTTTAAATCTGTTGCGCGTTCGTTTCTATCTGATATCTCCTTTCAATAGAAGGAGGTAAAAGTGCTGATTCCTTTCCTTAATCACTTCCTCTGATCTCTCATCCAAAGGTAGTAATGACTGCGAATGCTCCTAATACTGATATGACTGCTTAAAAGGTTCCGAAGGACATTGAAGATAGCAGTCAGTGCTTTTCCTTCTTTCAAACATTGACTAGAGTTACTTCTTTTAGGATTCAATCTGTCTTCAATATCTGATCTTAGATTCGAAATGAGCGCAACCACTAGCATGACCGGTCCCACTTCCAAAAGTAAGTTATTTTATCCTAGCCTTCTTGCCTCTTTCTGATATTCTCTCATTCTAGTTTGTGCCTCATGCTTTAAGACCTTGGATAATCAGTCCTTTAACGTCCCATCTGCACAACTCGCAAGCATGCAATCTGGTTCCGCGGTAGCCTCTTCAGCGACAACACCGTCTGCGATCTCCTTTGCAGCAGTGCCTCCTCTAGTCATGGCGCCGCCTCAAGTTGCAACGACGGTCTTGCCTCCTTCACCACGGCATCGCCTCTTTCGGTTGCTACCATGGCATCACCTCCTTCAGTCATTATCATGACACCACCACCTCCAGTTGCTACTATAGTCGATGCTTCTAATGCTTTGTTGAACATCACACCTGCTGGGCCCATTCCCCCACCTGTCGTTCAGTTCATAACAGGCGCAACTATCGCAGTGTTGGACGCCATGGATCTAGTCACTGTCCCTCCCAACCCAAATGACCATTGGTACACAGTTACAGTCGGTACATGGATTGGCATTTCAGATAATTGGTATGTGTTTCCTTAATGCACACACTCTGTCTGCCTTTAACTCACCATCATAGATCATTTGTCTCCTTCTAGCGGAGTTTCGCTGGCCGCATATCGGCATGAATCGTCATAGCTTGCAGCTCGCACCCATTTTTTGCATGCATGCAACCAAGGTATTTGCTGCCTTGTTTGAGTTTTTGGACTCTTTGTTGTAATCATTTATCTTATTATTTTATTTTCATCTTGCCTTTGCTTTCTTTCATTCTGCCACATCGTATTTATGTTGTTTTATTATTTTTCTTTTTATTATTATTATGTTTGTTTCATACCTCCGTTATAGTGAAAAAAAAGTGTGTATCTCATAAAAATATGTACTAAATAGTTCTATATATAAAATACTTATTTTACACTTAGACCAAGTGAGCAGGAATCTGATTTAGTATGACATCTAATAGATCCGAATTCAGATAATTATATATAGTTATCTGAATTTACTAACTCAGCTGTATCACTACCTTCAACAGATCATGACTGTGCTGTCTTTAGCTTGAATTCAACAGGTAGGTGACATCATTTATAGAATTGATGAGTGGCACAGCCACTCAGATGTGACTAACCCATGAACTCAGCTCTAGCCGCCATAACTCCGTTATTACTGCTTTAGCGTTAAGAATCTAATATTAATGTTAGATTGTTAGGTTTTTAGCACTGTGCCATATAACAGCCTCCTTAATCTGAATAGGTGTGAATTTTATTCGTGCTATATAGCCATGATAGTAGTAGTTGTCAAAAATAGTATATTAGAGACTAAGTATATAGATGCATTGTTTCCTAATCTAAAACTGCGAAAACATTACTTTGTTGCATCTTTCCTTCTGTTCTGCTGCTTGGACTTATAACTGAGATAGTTAAAATTTTCACTATACTCGATCGCTCGGACTTGTTTCCTCTTGCGCTACTTCAACTCTTTAGAGTAACACACCAGTTCGCGCTCTGAATAATCCTCGAAGCATTGAAGCTTGGCAGCGCGCAATATATAGGGAGGAGCGTTAATATTAATGATGTCGTAGTTGTTGGACTAATGATTGAATTTGAGACTGAAAAGTAGATTAGGAAGATGGAAAACAAGATCAGATTGGCACACCTTTCACGGTAAGAGCAACTTTTCGCCTGAAGCATCCAGCAATTCTTTTTACGATAGGCATCCTCATATCCTCGACGTTTCTCATCTAAAGCCTGTCGTTCACCTTCGAGGAGTAAACATTAGGCAGCTCACTCTGCACATCGTCGCAATTTTACTTTTTCTCGTCTCTCTTCAACATTTCTGGGCGTAGATTAGAGTTAAACGAGAGGCAAAAATCAAAGACGCATCGCTCCTCATATGCTTGATATGTGTAGTGTGCAAGCTCTGCCTTTTGAGCATTCTCTGCTATGATTGCTTGAATGCACAAGGTGATGTGACTAGATGATAAGCTGATGTAACTCAAGCATCTATCTGTAGCCTGTTCACGAGAGGTCTCGTACCAATAAGTTAGAGACCAAATATAATGTGGTCAGTTCACGAGAATGAAATATTCTGATTTACCTATCTTGTACTACGCCTTATCTCTATTTCTGAATGATGTCTCATATCCTTAATTATATTAATAGGACTTTAAAATAATTTTTTAGTAAATTTTAAACCATTTTCTACCCTAATATACTCGTTAGAAAAATAATGTTTCAAAATATGTAAGTTAGTTCGACTCGTGCATACAGCTACATCGTGTCTTTGTGTATATCTGAGATAAATCATCTCAGAGGCTGTTATATAATGTTTGTTCTATATAGAAGTAATATTTATATGTTTACAACAGCTTATATGACAGTTTGTGAGGACGTCTCATCGTGATGGAGAGGCGAAGAGGAGGGAAATACACATTCCATTCTGTACCCCATTACCCCTCACTACTAACACTATTCACTATGGTTGAGGATTGATCATGTGAGACATTACCACTGACACCATGATACCATGATAGCAGCAGGATAGCAAGGATGCTAAAAGGCCATAACTATCCGAGAACGTGCTGAGCGAAACAGCATAACTATTGGATCTATTATTAATATTTGAGGAGAACGTCATTAGCCATCAGCTTCGACAAAGCTCTGCATGCTTGATGTTTAATATGGACCGATAGCAGAGAGAGGCAGGTAAAACGAAGCGTATGATCAAGTCTATAAGCATGTATATGTTAATTAAAACATGTTATGATTAGCGTAGTCTAAAGGAATGATAATGCCGAGCAGCAAAGTGCCAGCAAAGATTCATTTGGAACTGTATAGTTACTTTCAGCTACCACGCATTAAGTTACGTACCTATAAGAACTCCAATCTACACCGTTCTTTCTTATTTCTTTTCATACTAAGTCTCTAAAATATTTCAACGCGTCAAATTGACAAAATTGCAATTCCTAATCTTAACCAATGTGGTACGCACCATCATCCCTCACTTAAGTTTATCATTGATTCATTGAACCTAATTTTAAATTATACAGCCTGAAGACTCTCCTTTACAGTGCCTACACGAAACTGAGATGAACCAGCGATAACTGCCGATAAGTCAATTCATGATAAAGTCAAACATTACTAACTCAAAGTCAGTGCTAGAGATCACTACGAGTCAACTCGCGCTGATTCGTGCACTTCTTATTACGCTTCTTGAAGAGTGTATGATGGAGTTATAGAAAAGTGTATGATGGAGTTATAAAAAAGTTTTAGGATGATTCTGTCATGAAATTTAATGAGGAATCTGAATCTGCAGTCAAATTTGCAATAAAATGAAAAATTAACTTAGCATTTTTGGTTTTTTTATAAATCTGATTGCAGATTCAAATTTCTCATTAAATTTTATGACAGAATCATTTCAAAACTTTTCTATAACTCCATCATACACTTTTCAAAAAGCGTAATAAGAAGTATACGAATCAGCGCAAGTCGACTCGTAGTGATCTTTAAAAGTCACATCTAGATCCCGGAGAAGGAGACAGCTTGGGCGAAACAGTACTATTTAGAGTTCTGCGATGCTTTAGCTCATGGTCCGGATAAGGTCCTCACATTCTTGGAATATATTATGCCTCAGTTCAACCAGAAGTTCAAGTGCCTGCAACTCTTTGATCTAAGTGACTTCGTGGGGCTGATGGAGTAGCATTTATATGAGATTCTAGTACTGTACTGTTTCAACCGGATATTCGCATAACGCATCACGCGGGCCCGGGAACTTAACTTAGGCTAAAGGATAACGCGTCACGGACCTTCCTTTCAGGGCTGCATCGCCCAAAACGGTAAAATTTCGGGCCCGCCTGCGGCGGGCGCTTCCATATATGGTATAATGTCACGCATTGTTCCTGGCCGCGAACTTGTTTTCAAACAAGTTCGCAGCATAACGCGTCACACCCCGCGAACATCCGGTCGAAACAGTACAGTAAGTGCAATGATCAAATGTTTATTCTTTGCAATCACTCATTCTTTCTTAGTATATTCATTATATTGTCCATCGTACTTGTCGCCTCATGTATAACTGCGAAATTCAAAACGGTACTGCTAATGAGACGGAATTGTCATCTGTGGACTCAACCCCTACTCAAAACAAGCCTGTCTCTTATGGTACACGCAATGCTGTAAAAGCTGCATGCACTGCGATCAAGAAGTACATGATTAAAACTTTATCTGATGATGTAAGTATCTTCAAATCTTCTCACATAGCGAGGGAATCAAATTTCATTAAATGAGGAAATAGTTGAGGAAATAGTTCGAAGAAATTTAATTTCCTCAGCATTTTTTTCACTGCTTTTCTCGAGCTGAGGTAATCTAATTTCTTCAGTTGATTTCTTCTACTGAGGTAATCATATTTTCTCAGTAAGCTTCCTTAGCGACTTCTTTGGTGAGTTTCTCAGCTGAGGAAAATAAATTTCTTCAACTGAGAAATTCACTGAGAAAGTCAGATTTTCTTATTGCTTTCCTCATGCGAGGAAATTGAATTTCCTCAACACGGTTTCCTCAGCTTGTCATATGACTGTGACACCGTTCATCGCCCCATCCTCGCCCAACCTATTCTCCATCATCACCCAGTGTATACCCTATCCTTGCCCGATGTATGACCTGTCCTTGCCTGATGTATGTCCTGTCCTTACTCAATGTAATACCTATTCTTACCCAATATATACCCTGTCTTCTAGGGGTCTCTACCGTAACCGTATTATACAGCTTACGGTTACGGCTTATATAAGTAGCCGTACCCATCCCGTATGGGCGCTCGTCATGCCATGTACGGTTACGACTATCGCTGAAGTACTGTAGCGTTTCGACTGTAAATTCATATAACGGGTCACGCCGGACTTTGAAGTGAAGCTATACATAGACCATAGCACGTCATAGGCCCCTTTAGCCAGGCATGGCCCTCTAAATAAGGAAATTTTCAGTCTCGCCTATGGCGAAGCTGTCCAAATAAGGAAATTTAAGGGTCCATGAAGCTATATACTGTAACTTCACACCATAATGGGTCACAGGCTGTGAAGTTATGGTCGAAACGCTACAGTACAGTACATACCGTATGTGAGCCGTATAGATACAGCTATATACGTCTGCTGTACGGGCCGTAACATGACTGGGTGGAGAATATAGATTATACGCATTCCTGCAGTCTATCTAGGTGCTCTCATATCAAAATTATGCATTGGAAGCTTGAGCTATGCTCAAAGAGATGTGAAGTTGGCGTAGGATGGGCGTATCACATTATGCAGGGTAACCAAATCCTTGATTATCAGGTCTAAAAGTAGTGGCCAGACTTCAATATGTCAGATGCTTGCTTATTGAAGATTAGTAGCCTATAGACATTGGATCGTGACTGGAAAAGTACTTAAAATGTTATAGGCCAGATACACGGGACTGTTACGGCCGTATGACCCGTTTCGTTACTGTAAAAAGTACCATATCGTACCGTATGGCCTGCTGGCCACTGCTTATAGTTATGAGTCAGTTTTAGCTTGGTACCGTACAGTGCCGTCAAGTATACGGCTATAACCGTATACAGTTACAATGGAGATCCCTACTATCTTCTCCCAATTTGTAATCCCTCACTACTCAACATGCATCAGGAAAGGCCTGTATGTGTTTAGACAACTTAAGATTTATGTTGTTCAAACAGCAAACTTAAGGCCACAAAAGCACTTTAAGGCTCCAAAGACGTGTGAAAGCTGAGGTATCATGACATATAACTTAAGACAGAAAAAGACATCCTAAGACAACTTAATGCATGTGCTTTCACTATGGCTCTCTTCATACAACTTAGTACTTCAAGTATGGCAGCAATCAACTCAAGACATTTGAAGCCCTCTATAGGCAACTCCATGCCTACACTCTAAATACTTATATCCGCATGCAGCTCAAGACAACAATATCATGCATGTTCAAAGAGGACAACTTCGGTTGATTCCAGGCTTACTTCCCGAAACAGGAACACTTCCTTCCAAATTCACACCCCGTGCAGTACAAATCCCAAATTCCCCAACTTTATCACGAAAAACGTATACTAATCATATGAACAATTCTACAAAAGTAGGTTGAGCT
>QLPD01000373.1:0-12736 GCA_003314085.1 Hymenopellis raphanipes
TTCCCACCCTTGCAACGTGCACTTTCGTGCTGTTTATCCGCCAACGGGACTACACGCTAGTGATCGACTCGATTAGAATTGACTTTTTAGGCTCAAAACGATGCTGCCTCTCAGTTTTGTAAGACCTCATGTCCTGTTTTGAGCCCATATTCAACCGGTAATCGTCGTTCTAATCGATGCAATGGTGGCTTCAGTTGAGTAGTTAGTTCTCGTACCCTTCACTTGATTCGGTTATGATTTAACGCTACTTAGGAAGAGCTATACAAAGCAAAACGCGGATGCGACGCCGGCGTAGGCTGAGCGCTGAGCAACCGCCAAAATGTCAGAGAGTAACGGCTCCTTACCTGAATACTGAGGGCCTGTAACTCGCCCCGTAAGTCGATTTGTATCCTCTCGTGAAACATAGAGCTGAGCAGACGTTACACTTCATTAGATGTAACATACAGATCATGAGATAATTCCCAGGACTCCTACAGAACCACCATCGGCAGTTTCTTGACATTGGCAGTTGTCGATGTCGAATCCGCCAGATTGAAACATTTCCAGGAAAAAGCATCACGTGAGTCATTGTGGCGCTTCAGCTCTCGAGCCTAGGTTCAAACTGTTCAGACATCCCCTTTGTCACCCTTTGATGATCCAAGTCACAGCAGGCGGTCATGACAAAATTGGCCACATTCAGTGTTTTATTCCTATCTCAGCGTTTGCTTGATGATACTCCCATTAAATGGTCTGCCGTACCCCGGAGCGTGTTGCATCATGCTTCTTATGGGCCACTATAAGCTTTCAAGCAAGTATAAGCCTGTAAGTAAACTTTATATTGGAGACTTCGAAGTGAATCATGAACCAATGTGCTTTTAGATCCGGGTGCGCCACATCGACAGCCGTTTTGGTCGTCCCGCACCCGTTAATTGACTGAAGAGAGAAAATGCCTCTCATATATTTCACGCCATGCTTTCTCCATACACTTTTCTCGCCAGGTACATATCGCTCCTGAATTTGGTCCTTACCGTTCCATCTTTCAAGGAGTCTGCATCGCAGCTCCGTATCTCCTCTTCTCACAACGACATACTCAAAGATACGGAATACGTACGGTAAGGGCCAAGCAATGCTAGCCTTAGGCATCTCATCAGTGTAAAAGAAGGTATATTAATGCCCCAGATCGATCAAAAATGGGCGCTTGTCTACAGCGCCAGGATATACGTCAGGCTTATGTGTATGAGCAGCCGACGACAGCTCATATTCCTCGCTATCGTTACTTCCCTTGATCTCAACAAACACGCTGCCCGTCGCGCTCCTGGGGTCCGCCAAACATGCTTTCAGTCCCCAAAGTCGTGGTCCGAGCCTTCAAGTTGTTCGCGGCAAACTGAAATCCATTCCATTCAATTGTCATCTTGGTCTGCATGTTGTTCGATGTCAGACGTAGACAAGCCATGATAATGATCACAGCGCTGAGGAGGTGAGAAGGAACGTGAGTTTTCCGTCACTGCTTCCAGTGGTGTTGAAGAATGTGTCGTCAGTGACGAATCGCGCCTCTTCAACGGCCTCGCGGCGAGCTGTTTAAAGACAGTCCCGTAAAGGTAATTACTCACACTTATCCGTCTTCTGCCAGGCGACTCGGTGGAGAGATACACTCCGGCGTACTGAAGCCCACAAAGTCTCTCCAGAGGCGGGTCGTACGGTACTATCCATGTATGAATTTAATTATTAAGGCTTGTAGAGTACAATTTTGTGAATAAAAAAAAAAGCCAGTCAACGGTGTGCTGTTCGAGTACACGTCGATGTGAATCTGATAGCGGTAAACGGTAAAGAAAGAGGAAGAGTCACCGCATCACATGTCAGCGCAAAGACCTCAATCAAGCTGCTACAGACTCGCGCCTCACACTGCATCGCAGCTCAACAATCAGTGCATGCCTTCTTAAGCCCCTTCACCATTGTCAAGCCTCCACCCGGAAAAAATGCTCCTCCGAATCATCTCCATATTTTTTGTCTTGGGTGAAAGAAACGGAGGAAGGTTGAATTGAGCGCGGGTAGCACTGTCGGGGACAAACGCAGCCGTTGGGACTTGATAATCACCTTCGTTTGGCACCGCATGAGTCCAATCGCCAGCATATACTTTAGTGGGTACAGGGCCATGATCATCGTCCTCTGCCACCATTTCCCAATGCTCGACAGTGATCCTTGGTTCGTTGCTTGCTGAATTCGGGGGCGGGGGACCCGGAGCGATCACAATGATGACGACCAGCTTCACCTGCAACTCAACCTACCGAGGCTTATATCAGTCCACAGCAATCCACTTTTTCTTTTGCGAACTTACACTTGTCAACCACCACTCCATGTCTGTGTGCAACTCAGCCGAATGTTCAGTGGGGCCCACTTCAAGGACAACACTCGGTGAGTGAGCCTCCCAATGGCCGAAACATTCATCGGCTTGTTTCCACTCCTTGTTGGGAGTGGTGATTCGATGAGCTAGAAATAGAAACTTAGATGAGAGCAGGACGCAAACTGACAGTAAACATACTCGAGCTCCCAAAGCAGACAAAAAGATCTTGGGACGTATCGGGTTCTTGAAGGACCTGGTTGAAGACTGCATCCATGAACAGGATGAACGCACGGCTCGCGCACTGGTGAGCGCAGCTGGGCATCCAACGGACCATGAATCCATCAGCAACAGTATAGCTTCTTCTACAGCATCATGTATAAGGTGACTGAACATAGGAGCGAACCAAAATTGAGGTAGTACCGAATAGTTTTTGGAATGGGCAAAGTTGAGATCATTTTATCTAGCTCCGACTTGCGAGTGCCCGACTTGACAGGAAAACGGAGACAGAATGGCTCTCTGCGGTATTGTTCAGCAAAGAACTTGGTCTCGTGGGGTGAATAGACATACTCTGCATCACACTTGGTCAAAATAGCCTGTTTGATATCGTCGGTGGTGTAGAACAGTCGAGGAGAGAGAGGCAGCCGTGTGGCGGCGACGGTAGTGGCCATGGAAGATAACCAGTGATGGACAACGGAGAGAGCAAGCGAATTGAGACATGACGCTACCAGACACAGAGCGCCGATTCAGACGCAGCCGACACAGAGTGGGTCCAACATCTGTGCGGACCACCGGACCGGCTGCAGATCCCTCAGAGACCAGAGAAGAAATATATGCGCCACATAGACGGCCGTTTTGGCCAGCATCAGCCTTCCCGTACCCCTTAATCGACTGAGAGAGATCACCGTCGTGGTGAGAGGAGAAGTTGGAATGATCGACGGTGACTGCCTCTTTCGAAGCACAAACCTCAATCTCCGCATACACTCGTACCTCCTACTAACAGAAATAACAAGCTGTGCTTTCTTTCCTACACTGTTCTCGTCAAGTACAATCCTCCTGAATTTGATTCTCCAGGGTCACCGTCCTCTATAATGTTTTCATGGATTCCACCTGGCCGCTTCACTTCTTATCATACGCAATACGTACAATAAGAGCCCCGGCAATCATAGTAGGCATCTCATCAGTGTCAAAGAAGGTATATTAATGCTACAGATCGATCAAAAAAGGCGCTTGTCTACAGCGCCTGTCCAGGATATACGTCAGGCTTATGTGTACCAGCACCCGCCGACGACGACAGCTCATATTCCTCGCTACTATTACTTCCCTTGATCTCAACAAACACGCTGCCCGTCGTGCCCCTGGGGTCCGCACTGCGAGCCCCAAACATGCTTTCAGTCCCCAACGTCGTGGTCCGCGCCTTGTTCGCGGCAAACTGAGGCCCATTCGATTCTATGGTCATCTTGGTCTGCATGTCGTTTAGATCGTTCGATGTCAGACCTAGACAGGCCATGACAATGATCATAGTCGGAACGATAGCCTGTCAATAGTAAGTATGATCATGAGAGTGTGCTGGACCAGATATAAGAAGCGCCTTACAGTCAGCTGAGCGATGGGATCGTAGACGATGTAGAACGCGTTCGAGTTCAGGAAGTATAACGTGATTTCAATGGCGACAGCAGTCGAATAGATCAGGCCAGACTCGACTACCAGTGTAAGCACTCTGCGGTAACGGAAGGATGAACCAAAGTTCAGTTGTCTGCCAAGATGCCTATGAAAAGGTCAACGGTTGACTCAACTTTGAATACATCCTCTCCTCTTACCAGATTCTGAACGCAATCAACGAAGTCACAACAACATTCGTCACGAGGTTGAATGAGAACACACAGCCGTTCCAAAGCTGTAATGTATGCACAAAGGCACTATGCGAAGTCTTCGCTTGAGCGAACACAACAGTCTGTCCGAACCCACTAACTACGGCACTCATTAGAGCGAAATCATCCAAAGTAACGCGTCACATACCAGCCGAACCAGTAATAAGCATAATTGGGAATATGCATATCAGCCAGTTCTTCCCCCACACATGGTAGCAACGCCACACCTGTCAAGGTCAATTTAGCTTGGACTTAAGTTAAGACACACAGCATTATACGCTCACCACTATGCTGTCCCCGAGAATAGAATTCACCGTATGAATACACACTTTGGCAACATTTCCCGGTATAGAGACATCTTGATGCAACAGGGGTGGTGAGCAACGCCACCTCCGTCACGAAATGAGGTACGCACCGGAGAAGAAAGCACCTGGTCCGCCTGGGTTATTCCGACGATATATAAATCCCTCGATAAGCCGCTGGAACCCAAGAGACACGTGTGTAGTCGAGAAACAGAACATCAGGACCGCCACGGGGAGGATGACTCTGCTAATACTCCGGTTTTTCTGCTTGTACCTCGCAATCCATAGGTACGAGCAGAAGAGGAGGAGATTGATTCCTACAGAAATACTCAGAACGCGCTGGAGATAATGTGAGAGAGAGAGAAAGGCTCACCGTAAAAGAGTGTTTCGAGCCATATAGCAGTGAGGTACGCCTTGTCGAGGGGAATCGCTCCCATGGGTGGTGATGATGCAGATCTGATGTCGTACTGGGGGGGATCCTGGATCTTTATATACGCAACGCGAGTCGGACCTGGTGAGCAAGCGGCCTCAAATTTAAATGCATGGCGCAAGAAAGATGGATGGACGAACAGATCAGAAGCTCATCAGGAACGTACTACTGTAGAGATCCCGAAGTCTCTGTATTTAGTACCGCAGATTTGGGGAAGGGTGGTGGTAAGCGCTGAAGGTGGAGAGTTTCCTATAGAATTTCGAGCCCATGGTGATGATATTTGACATAATTTCAACTTGCAAGCGACAATAGGGGGTAGACACTGGGCGTCGACAGTCGCGTAGAAAAAACCCTAATCTAGTAGATCAATCGGCAATTGGTCCGACATCATAGCGCCTAGTAACGTGAATCTCACGAGAACGAGGCATTCATTCATACACGGCGTCAACGACACCGTGCTCAACCTTGTATGCCGTCTGTCAAAATTTGACAAGTGAGCCTCTCTGGAGTCTCTCGTGGTTTGTTCCACGAGGTCACTATCAAGACACGAGGTAAGTTTCGCTAAACTAAGAAAGGCTTGTCTTCCGGATGCGATATGATTATACCTCTTTATTTTACGCTGGATGAACGAATCAGCGAGGCAGCTCTAGAGCTTCGGTATACCTGGGTACTCAACCAGCATTTACAAACCTATCCGGGGTCTCTGTCCTGGAGCGCCACTTCGCTGCCAGTTCCTCTTACCATCAGACGCGATCCGGACAACTCCGCGGATAGTGTTGTCCCTTTCCTAACAATGGCCCATATAAGATGTCCTCTCGTCCCCAATCAAGCTCCTGATTATCTTGCCCAAATCCGTCCAAGGCCTGTCCACAACATGGCAAACACGCGTATACTGGTCTGCGCGTCCTCGACTTGCTCTCTGACTCTCATCATATACCCCTCGATATGTCCATTACGATGAAGCAGGTCTGTTCTTCGCACAAAAGGCATTTACAGACCGTTGATAATGGACGACTTTCTAGCCGCATCACGATGCTGATGTACTCTGTGATCTTTTCATCACAATGAAGATCCAAGATTCCTGGAAGACAGATGTTAAGCATCTTGCTGGATAATGAACGGATCACTGACCTTCACCAAGACGCCTCCGGCGTTCCTCACCGCGATGGAATGCGACAATTCTCCAGTAGGATACACGTAACAATCTCTCAAAGGATATTTGCTCAAAAGGGGTATTGATAGGCTCAAGACGAGATCGTGTACACCGGATGTGCATACCTGCAAGCAATCCAAGCTCAGCTCGAGTCGTACCCCACCACAAACGGAGAATACCTAGAAGCGATATTCACACACCGCGAAATCCTGTCGGCCTTTCCCCCGGGCCACAAAGACTGCGTGCACGGCCTCGACGCTTTAGCCTCAGCTCTAGAAGTTAGAGCATGGAGAGCAGACCGAGATGGCGACCCCGAGGCTGTGGCGGCGTTTCGACACGAAGCGCGGACGATAGCTGCCGTGCTGTAAGTGGTTACTTTACCTCTGATGGCAAGCCTTCTTTCATGAATGACATTGACAGCGCTCCGCTCAGTGGGATGACGTTTTGATATGCACCGCAGCTGTGACTTGGTTAGATGGCTCATAATTATGCGTTGGAGACGCGTTTACCTAGAAGGGCGACCTCGGGTGGTCCAGCGTACACTTCGGGGACACAACCGGCTATTTGTAGCGTCGGAATTATTAAAGCGACCGGGCCCATAACTCCTTTTAACTCCTTTCCCCTACATCCATCTTATTATTTCCTTTCGCGATGTTCAAGACATACCCCGAGAAGGCACCTTCATACACTAGAAGATATGCTGAGAGTCCTGTTGCCTCAAAGAAGCGTGAGTACACACCGACTGTCTGATGTTTGGATCCACAGCTATAGCGACTCCCAGATACCCAGGAGGAACAGGATGCTGAAGATGACGCAGCACGTCGGAAAGCCATGAAGGACCTTGTCCAGTCATGGATGGACCGGCTTCAACTAATCAGCGTGATAACCACATTCTTCGCGTCTGTAGAAGCTGGTATGCTTCAAGTTACGACACCCAGCTCACCAGACGAGAGTTCGGCCTGGCAATCCGCTTGTAACGCATGTATCCTTGGCGCGTTAGTGATGCACATTAATGCCTGTACGCGTCCATTTGTCGGTAAAATGAAAAGGTTGACTGACGGACAATTGTTAGCATTCATATCGTTTCTTTCCGCTTTCTTCTTGATCAGATTCAAGCTGGCCGAAGCGAAGAAAGAGGAAATGGAAGCTGAGGGGATCGAGCCCGCATCTTCTGTGGACACGAAACCAGGTTCAGTTATTTTGGACATGGCTGTACATCGTATCACAGGCTTACCGACAGAATCCCGCTCAGGTCCTATCAAGATGGCTTCGTCGTCGTCATCGTCTTCGCGAGAAATCTGGTCTGCTAATCCACATATCGTTCAAGTCGGTCCGTTTCAGAGTTCGCCCCCAGTCCATCTACTGAGCCGGATGCACTCGCTCTGTATCGCTTCGGCGACATTGGGATTCGCATTGTTGATGGGCGGGATAATTTGCTTCACTTGGGCAAAGCAGCCTCGTAGCGTGAGCATATTCACGAGTGCATCTATGGTGGGATCGCTAGGGAGTGGTGTATACGCTTTGATGCATAAAGGGAACGGTCATTCCATGTATACAGACTGAATGCCATGGATGAAAGAGTCGAGTACTAGGACCGACGTGGAGCAGGCCATGGACGCTTTACGCGCCTAAGATGCTCAGAAGTATAGTTGCGACAGAGAACGTTCTTGTATGGCGGCTAGATTCAAATCAGCAGAGGTCGACTTTCGTAGATAAAAGAAAGAGACCTTTTCTATCGCGTCTTCGTATATACCTTGTCTTGAGAATCATATAAGAGGCCTTGTATGGGTAAGTCAAGTTGCGTTGGGAGATATGGTTCAAGAGCAAGATGTAAGTAGTGGAACGTAAGCATGATGACAAGCGCCGGCACTTTGCAACTCTGTTTTCGACAATCACCTTGCATCCGGCATGAGTGGTGTAGACCCAAGGTTCCCTTTCTCTGTGCCAATATACCCTGTGGGCAAGGAGCCACTGCCTCCTGGCTTAACAGAGGATGACAGGGAGGCCTGGATGCAGACCAGGATGTTCCAAAACAGGACCAATATGATCACCGAATCCGCCCCGTTCAAGAGCGCCATGGCTGGCGTAATGGGTACGTGTTTATACTTTGTATTTGACTGAACCATATTGATGTCGTTTAGGCTTTGGTGTCGGAGGTTTCTTCTCCCTCATGACCACCTCATTTCAATATGAAGATCCTCTGCTGCGCCAGCAAGCCGCCGCTGGCGCTCAACAGAAGTTCAGCGTCATCCTGAAAGATATGGGAAAAGGTGTCGTCTCGAGTGGAAAAGGCTTTGCCAAGGTTGGAGCGCTGTATGCTGGCATAGAATGTGTGATTGAGGGGGTACGTCGGATTCCACTTTGAGCAAGTAAAACCTCACTTCTTCCTTAGTATCGCGCAAAGAACGACATCTACAACTCTGTCTCTTCCGGATTCATCACTGGTAGCATCCTCGCACGAAAAGCCGGACCGAGAGCAGCGATAGGTGGTGGATTGGCCTTTGCTGCGTTTTCTGCCGCTATAGACATGTTTCTTCGACGGGAACCTTCAGAGTGCGTTTGCGCGCCTAACTATTTTTCCTTTGCTAATGCCGTGTTTAGTGATGATTAGACCACCTTTCATCTCGCATGTTAACTTATTCAACACCTCTCAATCCTGTATCCCTATCATTTGCTGCTGTTCAACTAATCTGTTCATGCGGCTTTCAAAGTAGCGCGAACTTCAACCTGTGAGATCCTTTTGACACGTCTCGGCGGTCTACGTATCCACTTTTCCATTGGAACACTTCCTGATATACGATGGCCTGAAGTTACTGGTCACCCTTGCCGGCATCCTCTACTACGAGGAGGGCAGTCCGCGCTGGAGTAGCAGAGAATGCTCATAACAATTAAATGGTATCGTTCTCCTTGTCATCTTTGTACACAAGCGCGCAACTGCGCGTTGGAATTAGTGGGGGAGGCGCTGAGAACCTTCCTCCGCCTCCGATCCTCATGATATTCACAACCCCATATCAGGGTCGGGTTTTTCGCCCGTCGTGAGCCAGTCGAAGATGAGTTCGGCCGCAAGAAGATCGTGTTGGGGTGAAGCACTAGGAGGACCTTTGGCCTCCCACGGAAACGTACTCGACTTCCTACCCGCCATGGGTGCCCCTAGCCGGCGGCACGAATCAAAATCAATAATGACTGCACCGCCATTATCCATGAGAATATTGGACGGATTGAGATCGCACTGAAGAGCTTGGATCAGTCAAGGGAGGGGGCATTTGGAGGGGTACTCACGTGTACAAAGCCATGTTCATGGAGGTGGTCGAGCCCATTCATAATTTCAATCATAACTTTTTCAACGTCAACCTCTCCGGCTTGATACGCCTTATCGAGGGTTTTCCCATATTTCTTGAAACAAAGGGCGGTGATGAAGCCGTTTTCCTGGAGGACGCCGCGATACTCCGCGATGTTGGGGTGGGGATATTTGGAAAGCTCTTCGCAAATGGTCACCTCTGACAAAACGTCATCGGCAGGGAAACACTCGTTGAGCTCCTCCGTTTTCAGGATGCACAGAGGCGCACATCGCTTGACATAGGTATCGTCGGTGAGGATGCAAGAAGCCAACGTCACGTTGGATGGGCATCTTGGCCTGTAGTGTGTTCTAGGAATAAGCTGCGCTTGTTCTGCGAGAGAGGTTGTATCAGCGGGGAGTTCAGGCTCATGCCAATGGGAGAAGTAGTGGTCATCGCCATCCGTCCAAATGACGCATCGAAGTGGTTCGGGGGTGCCCCAAAATCTGACGTCGTGCACCATAGTTTTTGTGGGCGACATGGCGAAGAATAGCTGAGGCAGAAGGGCATCCGCGATGCCAACATTTAAAGTAGAGGTGGACCTCGGTCCGGCTCGGCTCATGAATGATGGTGCATGGGACCACACAATCTCACGTTCTCCACACAAACGCCCAATGAATCTGCACGCTGGAATTGGTAGTGGCTAGGGCGCTGAGGGATGTTGAGAACCTTACTCCTCCCCCTCCGCTATTTACAACCCTATATCAGGGTCGGGTTTCTCGCCTGTCTTGAGCCAGTTGAAGATGAGTTCGGCGGCAAGAAGATCGTGTTCGGGTGAAGCATTAGGAGGACCTTTAACCTCCCAAGGAAACGTACTCCCCTTCCCATCCGCCATGGATGCCCCGAGCCGGCGGCACGAATCAAAATCAATAATGACTGCAGCACCATTATCATCCATGAGAACATTGGATGGATTGAGATCGCACTGAAGAGCTTGGATCAGTCAAGGGAAGGACATTTGGAGGGCTACTCACATGTACAAAGCCATGTTCATGAAGGTGGTTCAGCCCATTCATAATGTCAGTCATAACTTTTTCAACGTCAACCTGTCCAGATTCGTACGCCGTTTCGAGGGTTTGCCCATATTTCTTGAAACAAAGGGCGGTGATGAAGCCGTTTTCCTGGAGGACGCCGCGATACTCCGCGATGTTGGGGTGGGGATATTTGGAAAGCTCTTCGCAGATGGTCACCTCTGACAGAACGTCAT
This sequence comes from Hymenopellis raphanipes, assembly GCA_003314085.1. Taxonomy (NCBI): domain Eukaryota; kingdom Fungi; phylum Basidiomycota; class Agaricomycetes; order Agaricales; family Physalacriaceae; genus Hymenopellis; species Hymenopellis raphanipes. The sequence goes on from QLPD01000373.1 coordinate 10,616, forward strand.
CGGCAGGGCCACAATCGTTGAGCTCCTCCCTGTTCTGGATGCATAGAGGCGCACATTGCTTGACATAGGTATCGTCGGCGAGGATGCAAGAAGCCAACATCACGTTGGATGGGCATCTTGGCCTGTAGTGTGTTTTAGGAATAAGCTGCGCTTGTTCAGCGAGAGAGGTTGTATCAGCGGGGAGTTGACGCTCATGGCAATGGGAAAAGTAGTAGTCATCGCCATCCGTCCAAAGGACGCATCGAAATGGCTCCGGGGCGCCCCAAAATTCGATGTCGTGTATCAACGTTTTTGTGAGCGACATGGCGCAGAATAGCTGAAGCAGAAGGGCATCCGCGATGCCAACAAAGGGGGAGGTGGACCTCGGCTCCGTTGCTCATGATGAATGCACTGTGCAGCATGGGACCTCACGGCATTTGATGCTAATCAATCCGGTGAGATCGAAGATGCGATTCCTCACCAACAATCCGTTGAAGAGTGTTGTACTTTTTCAATTTCATTGACCGTCGCTCGCTTTACCGTCTTGGCGCACCTGCTTTGATTCCGCTGATCAATCGGGCATATGTCATCGGTCATCGGAGCCTGATCCGGGCATTACAAGTCAACGTTTTGCTTCTGACATTCACTCACTCAGGCCCGTGCACTATATAGATGCAGCACTGTTTACTCTGTAACTGGACCGTTGTTGCGCTCTCAGTCACCCCGCTTCCCTCCGTTCATTACAGCCATGGTTAACACACTAACCGCAGAGGTCAGTCTCATTACGGGACCCGTCGTGCTAGGAACTCTAGTCAAGCATTACCTGGAACGGCTGAAGAGAGACGCATCAAAGAAACCTATGACCCAGCTTCGGCGGGATGAACTGCTCTACGACGAGGCGTTCCATGTTATAAAAGTTGGTTTCTCGCTACAGTTTGACTGCTTGCTTAGTGCCTTGTTCATCTTACAGAAGTTTCTTGAGGTGTCAACATAGTAAGCAATTACGCTGAAAGTCGACGTCAACTATTAAGAAACTCTAGTCATACTGTAGAAGAAGTACAAGGTATGTACGCACCTTCGCGCTATCTGCCGCTCTAATGCTCTTTCTCTAGCCTTTGGCAACACTCCGACTCCCTCTCCTCCCTGGGTTCACGTCGTCAAAGTTGTAGTACCGATGTCCTGTTGCGACGATGCCGCAAAATACCTCACTCAGGTCCTAGGTGGTGAAGAAACTGCGCGACGTTTGGTTGGCGGCGTGAAATGGTGGCAGGTCCGCGGTATCAATGGGTGCGTCTAGTCCAAAATCAGTACGCTCTTATGTGACAGATCCGCAGAGTCGACGGCGAATGGATCACCGCGCGTAAAGATTGGCAAGAAGCTAAACGACGTTACAAAATGCAGAAGCAGAGTGACAGTCCCCCGCCGAAAGTCCCTGAACCAACACACTATGAAGAAGACATGGACGACATGCGTTGTATATTGTATCTGCACGGTGGTACGTCGTTTACCATTTCAACTCCGGTTCGTATATAAACGACTACTGCGTTCAAGGCGGTTACTTCTTTGGAAGCGTGGATCAAGAGAGGTAAGTGAGACGACACTCCGTGTCTGCTTGTATTCATAGTCGGTATAGATATAGCATTCAACGGCACGCCCGTAAAATCAACGGACGCGTTTTTGGTGCGTGTGGGCGACTCTATCGTCAGTTCTATCTTCTGACGAATCGTTGTAGCTGTGAACTATCGCTTAGCGCCTCAATATCCATTCCCATGCGCTCTACAAGATGTATTGGCCTCGTGTAAGATTGGTCGGTGTCATGTGAAAACTATCATTCAACGGTCATTAGATCTATATCTCATCCGGCCACCACCTGAAGCGAAGCATCGACCGGTGAAGCCATCCCATCTGATCATCTCAGGTGATTCAGCTGGTGGAGGTATTTCTATGGCTCTCCTGCAAGTTATCCGGGATTTGGAGCTACCTATGCCTGCGGGAGGCGTCCTCATCTCGCCTTGGTGCGAGTACGTACGGGTTGTTTACTTCGTTCTTGGGTCCTAACATTTTCCTAGCCTGACCCATTCATTTCCAAGTGTTCACACAAACACAGACACCGACGTGATCCCAAAGTATGGGCTCTCATTG
>QLPD01000375.1:0-27864 GCA_003314085.1 Hymenopellis raphanipes
GAGCACTAGAAACGAAGATGGAATGTAAGAATTGGATGCGTGGGTGCTGGGCCTTAGCAAGCTTTCCGCCCAGGTCAACAAGACGGAGTCCACAGCACACGTTCGCCGTATAACCTATATATAAACGGAACTTGTTGCGGCTTTATAGTCGGCTAGTACGGATCCCGATAGTGCAGGTCGTGTATCAGTGAGATCGCATCTGTCACTGACATGATCGCTGCAGGACAAACCTCTCACAAACATACATTTCTCCCGCCACAACCTTAAAAGGTTTCCACACCCACACCTGACACCCAACTGAAAACAAGGTCGGATTTCGTACAGGAGTCATTGGCGGATTAGGATGAGACGCGAACGACAACAGCAAAGTAACCAGTTTTGGTGGAGAGGATGATAGCGGAAACCTATGACTATCAAACGTCAGGTTTTGGCAAAGCGCAATGCCTGGCGTGGACTGTGAACTGGACGGCGAAGGGATATGTGCTATCTCCACAATTTGGAACCGTATTTCAGGTTTCATTCTTGATAGCGAGAGATTTCTCAGCTCAGACTCCCAGAGAACCAGAGATGTCCGTGCTTGAGAAAGGACTGTAGCAGCGATGGAAGCGAAGCCATTTCTAGGCAGGTATTAGTTGGAGTCCAAAGACAAGAACGTGATGAAACTAACCGTATATGCTTGGATCCGCTTTTCTGAGGACTTTGCTCAAGACCTCTAGTCTGCTCGTGATCTTGGGTATGGTGCGCATATTGATCGCGCAGAAATACGCTCGCCACCTCTGATGATCCAGACTCTGTCGATAGGTCTGTCGCGATAGCTACTCGAGTTGTGCTGATGGTGCGGAGACGCTTTGGTGGTGAATGCGGCGTGACATGAGGCACCGGGACAGATTTAAGCTTCGTAGGTGTGGCGGCCGGTGCAGCAAGAACCGGAGGAGATAGGCGTTTGAGCTTTGGAGTAGAAGCTGGCTTGAGCTTGACTGGCGCCTTGGTAGGACGGGCATCCGAAGGTTGAGTTGAAAGGTCGAATGGAAAGGGAGCAGGAAGTCTAGGTGGAGCAGGTGTGATTGGAGGGAAGATGGGCGGGCCGCGAGGTTTGGGCCTAGATGATGATGGTGGTTTAGAAGGTGTAGATGGCTCGCCAAACTTGGCTGGGATTGGTGTAGAAGGGAATATAGGGTGAGCTACATGTTTATGTTTGGAGGACGATGGTGGTTTGTCCGATGAGAAAATGGATTCCGAGAACGCGGGCGGTCGAAAGTTTACTGTCGCCTTGGATGTCTTTGATTCCCTCGGCTTTGTTTTGGAGACAGGTTTGTTAGCGCTGCGGACCAAGTCATTGTCCAGATGTATATCAGGTGGTTTAATGAATTTCGATTTCGACGCTGGCTTAGATGGAGTCGTCATAGCAGGGCCATGTAGAAGCTCGTCGTCCAGAACGGCGAAACCTGACGGTTTGGTCGCCTTTGGAGTTGTGGATGGTTTGGCAAAGCCATCAGCGCCAGACAGCAAACGGCGACGCTTTACAGGTCTCCCGTCGTCCATAATGCTGTAAATTTCTTCAGAAAGAAAGACAAAATTGTTTCGAATTTAAAGTGTCGCGTACTCGGCAGGTGATGGCGTAAAGGCAAGAGTGATCGGAATTTCCCGATCAGTCAAATTTTTGATTCAAACGACCATCTGCATTTCTGCTTAGCCCAAAATGCACTTGATGTACACCTTAGATGAGAATGGCAACAGAGTCTACACTCTGAAAGTATGTCAACAGTCAACCTAGTCAGCCTTTTTAACATGTTCTTTAGAAAGTGAACGATGCAGGCAAAATAACCAAGTCTGCTCATCCTGGTATCTAGTCAGCCTTCCCCATGTACCCATAGTTGCTGATAAGTGTTGCAGCTCGTTTCTCTCCCGACGACAAGTTCTCCAGACACCGTGTCACCATCAAAAAGCGCTACAATGTTCTATTGACGCAGCTACCCGCCAAACCCATGTAATATGCGTCGGATGATGTTGCGGCAGATGTAGAAGTCTTAGGCATTCCCGGACGAGCCTTCCGCGTACATGGTTGTGTTGTGCCAGCGGTTGTATCATTAGGGAAGTGATGTATAAAATTATTGCGGTTGACTTGGGACCGTTATGTTACCAAAACCTTAGAACTGGCCAATTGTTCTTCGTGTGTACGGGTTGTGCCGTCATCTCCATCACCCAACACATCGACTCTAAGGACGCCTCTGTGACTGGGCCGGGATCACCTATGCCACCGAATTTCCCGATACGCCAGCACAGTTCAGATACAGAAGCTGTCGATACTTTGGAGTTGCCTTCTGGGACCACAACTGGTTCGACCGTTGTTACGCTGTACATATCACTGTGGCAGATTATTTAGCCTGATTCCTCGGATTGGATGTGGGTGTCCTGTTCCTAACCCTGCACGTTGTCCTCCCGTCTCAAAGGTGCGTGACACGAGCAAAGCAAGCACGGTCAGTCAATCTACTACTTCCATCGGAAGGGATTGAGACCATTTGGCAGGATGAACGCATGGATAATATTCAGATGTAACACCCCTTTTACGCGTCTTCCATCAAACAGATTGAGAAGCGCGTGTCCTGGAGCCTGTCAGAAGTCACTGGATCATCTGCATCACTGCTCCCGAGTTTTCCGAGATGATATAAAGGTCCATCCATACGCTTGACACACCCATCCATTCCTCCTTTCACCATGCGCTTGGATATCACACTCGTTTCACTGTCCACTCTTTTTCTTCTTCCCACGTCCGCCGTGACTGTTCAGAAACCTGGCCTCGTTCTACCAGAAAGCGCTGCAGCCAACAAGGATGCTGTCAAGAGTATTTTCTTGGACAGCTATGAAGCGTACAAGTAAGTGGCGCGTAATTAAAGGCTTACTTCGGAGCGTGCGCCGCTGATACGACTGAAAGGACGTACGCATGGGGTCATGATGATCTAACGCCCGAGAGCAAGTCCTTCTTTGATGGTCGTAATGGCTGGGGCGCGTCTATCGTGGATGCCATGAGCACGATGGTACGTCGTTATCGATCCTCTTCTGATAAGCACACTCATCATGTATTCTTCAGTATGCCATGGGTCTGGACGTGAGTAATCATTGACCGAATACTACATAGAATATGACTTAACCTACGACAGGACCTCTTGGACGAAGCCGTCGATTTCGCCTCCCAGATAGATTTTAGTTCAAGTAAGACTCAAGATCGTGTCAGGTATTTCTTCGCGTCGGAACATGTGTGATAAAACGTTCTGAGCGTGATCTTGACAGTGTCTTCGAAACCACGATCCGCTACCTTGGCGGTCTCCTCAGCGTCTACGAGCTCCGTGGCGAAAAAGATGCCGCGCTACTGGAAAGGGCTCAAGACGTCGCAGACAAGATGGCATTTGCATGGGTCGAGGTGAACAAGATCCGGTACATTTCGACTAGTAGCTCACTCTATCTCAATAGGACCACGACATTCCTTACGGGTTCCTTGACTTCTCTACAAACACTCCCAACATTGCTACTGTGCGTCACTTTACTTTATACGCAGAAATCCATGTTCTCAGATTTCCGACAGTCAAACATTGCTGAAGCAGGAACGGTAAGTGGTTTCTTGCTCTTCGTTGGAACAACGTTGATTTCATTCTCTTCTAGCTTATCCTTGAATGGGCGACGCTCAGCAAACATTCTGGCAACGACACATACCGCGAACTAGCAGAGAAGTCCTTCCGCCATATTGCCGGACTACCGTCCCCACTCCCCGGCCTGGCCGCGCAGAGCATCGATCCAACGACTGGGGAGTTTGTCGGAGGTTACGTGTCCTGGGGCGGAGGCGCTGATAGCTATTTTGAATACCTCTTGAAATATGCACGACTCGCCGAGCTCCAGGATTCGTTCTACATCGACACATGGCAAACTGCTGTTGATTCCAGCATCAAGAACTTGCTTCGCGTAGGTTGCCTTCCTTGAAGTTCGTTCGCTGTTAACTTAGGTGCTGTAGACCTCGACTGTGGGTGACCATGTTTACACATGTACCTACGACAGCACAGCGGCAGACCCCGCGAAGCGATTCCGCCATTTGAGCTCCCACCTTGCGTGTTTCCATGGTGGAAATTGGCTGTTCGGTAATATTTGTATCTTGTTTCTTCTCTGCGAGTATTTTACGCCCCAGATAGGCGGTACCCTACTTGGAAACGAGACTATCGTGAACCACGCGTTAGACCTCATTGATGGATGCTGGAACACGTATGCTAGCACTGCGTAAGTTGACAGAATTACCATGCATACATGTGCGTTCTGACTATCGGTATAGCACCGGAATAGGCCCGGAAGCCTTTGCATACAGCTCGACAGAAGGAAACTACACCGGTGGGCATCGCGTTCATTCTTTCAACAAAGTATTTAAGTCTCCTAGGCTTGGACGCCCCAACCGCTGATCAACTCGCCTTCTTTGAGGAGCACGGCTTCTATATTACATCGGAGTACTACATCCTGCGACCTGAGGTCCTCGAGTCCAACTTCTACGCGTGGCGCATCACTGGCGACACCAAGTATCTCGACCGTGCTGCCAGCGCAGTCGCAAGTTTCCAGAAGTATTTGCCCGCTAATGCAGGATACGATGGCATCTGGAACGTCAATGTCGAGAACGCAGACAGGATCGACGACATGGAAAGTTTCTGGTTCGCCGAAGTTTTGAAATATCTGTAAGCTCCTCCAATTCCCCCTACCACGATACGTAACCCTGATATTCGATTTGAAGGTATCTCACGTTTGACGACCCGACCAACATGTCTCTTGATGAGTTTGTCTTCAACACGGAAGCACATCCTTTCAAGGCACCTCCCGCGAGTGATTTCTACGGCTCGGGAACACTCGTGGATAATGGAGAGTTCAAGGCCACCGCCACCGCAAAGGTGCCTGTTGTCAGCGCCATCGTGAAACTGAATATTGGAAGTGATACTGGAATAGCCTAAAGACACACTCATTTGTTCGCACATCATACACCACCTAGGTGTATTGTATTCATTCTTTTAATCGAAATGGACCTTTCAGAATCGTTGACGATGAGACCGCAAGCATATTGATTTCAACAAGGGTACGGACGATTCACACCTCGCGCACTGCTACGACCAAGAAAGATTCAACAAAGGATTGGATATGTATGTACATGAAATGATTATGAATGTTATGCCAGTAATGTGAGAGTGGGGTGTTGTGAAAATGTGGCGTGCCAGGAACGTGTGGGGAATGTATGTACGACGAAAGCAAATGCAAAGCGAGACTGGGAAAAGTTGTGGAGGTATCAATGAGCTACTAGCAATCTATGCGGCAGCTCTGCGGGAAGCGATGGTGACGAGTGATTTTGGGATCATGACACGGAAATAACCGTTGCTCGTTGTCTTCCCTTCATAGACGTTGTGCTCGCCGTCCAAGTTCAATCTTGAGATGAGAAGATTGACCGCGTTGACTTCCTGGAACAATGACAATTAGACGGAAGGAGCGGTGTAAGTGACGGAAATGTACCTCGTCGGTGGGAGCTCTCTTATGCTTGATGAACTTGCGCAGAAGCTTCCTTTCAGCTGACGACGGTTCTCCTGGCTGACGAACACGACTTTTGTCACTGCCGCCGGAGGAGGCATTATTCAAGTTTTTTTGGATACGAGGTTTCTTGCTGGGAGGTTCCTTAGTGGTACTAGATTCCCTAGCGTTCACCGCATTTTTACGCTTCAACGCCTTGGAGAAATTCGCTGTGGAAGAGGGTGCAGGAACTGACGTTGGGGGCTAGAAAGAAAGTCGTTTACAACAGGCTGGAGGATACTAAGATTTCTTTGTTTACCTTTGTAGAGGACAACCCTTTCCGAATGTTTTTCGAAGGACCATCCAACGTGGCTTGATCGAGTTGTTTCAGTGCCTCGGGACCAAACCATTCTTCCACTCGCTGCAAGAAATGCTCCGTCACAGAGGTGTACTGATTTCGGCGTATAACAAGTGGCTCCGGAGGCTCAGTCGACAAGGGAGGATGCTCATAGGCTTGGAGAGTTGAACAGTGCGCCGTTCTATCATACGCGTATGGGGTGTCTTCCGCGTCGAGATACTCATCGATCTTGTCCGTCCGACCTTTCGTGTCAACAATCGTGCTTTCGTGCGCGCGTCCTGCTCGTGACACATGAAGACTAGCCTGCGGCTCGCGCGCTGGAACTGGACGTGATATGAACGCCACTGGTTCTGGGGTTCCCGACTCGGAATCAGAAAAGCTCTCTAGAAAGAGACTTTGACGCGCCCCAGGTGGTGAAGAAGGGGAAGGAGGAGGAGATGTGCCAATTCCAGAATCGTTGCTGTTGGCTGCGAATGCGCTGGCAAGGGCATCCGCGATGCTCCCTGTGAAGGCAGCCTCATCGCGAGAATGAGGCTCCGTTTCCTCTATAGCATGTTCCGCGTTTTCCTTGTCCGTCGCGCCTGCCTCATTCGTGGCATCCTGATTTGTGGGAAGGATGTCGTAGCTGAAACTCTCAGCATCGGTTTCAGTTATGCCAGAATCCGAATAGGTTGTTATGCCTTGCATATCATAATTCCGAGCCACCTCCGGACTGATTAGTTCAAGGATATCCTCTTCAGTGCTGCGAGGTGTATCTATAGTTGCTGCACTGGAATGAATGACAGGAACATCCAGCGCAGATTGAACAGCAGGACGGGAGTTGACAACAGAATGAGGAATATCTTTGGTGACTGGGACCGGAGGATCATCTAGAACTCTCCGTACACTGGCCTCATGGCTGTAAACTCCCAAAGATTCGTCGTCCACGGATGTCGGCGTATCGTCAACCGAGCCATCATTGGTGGTGAGATCGAAGTGTGCATTAGGCTTCGTGACTGTTGCGGGCCCGGCGCTAGTAGTGCGGGGATTCGAATTCCTATCCCTCCTCGCATTCAATGTTTGTTTGGAAGGCGTCCATTGCGTGGGAAGCCGAGGGACGACGACACCCAAAAATCTGGATGGTGAAGCAACCAAACCTGAACGTGAACTGCCGGAAGGTTCAATACCGGCATCTCGGGCCGAAATCGCAGGTGTCCTCAACACACTGTGTTCCTCGCCCACGCCCGCTAAGCGGATTGGAACGACATCCACGGCTATGAGTGTGGTAAGTGAGATGGTAGAGGAAAGCATGCCATAATATGACAACACATACAAGGCATTGCAAATGCAACAATGCTTGAAGTTGACTCGTGGCCAAGCTCGTGGCACTCAGCCTATACACTTCAGTCCTAGCTCGAATCTGCAATGATTGAACTGGCAACCTGTAAAAATTGAGTGTGTGAGCGCCAAAACTAGTAGAATGTAGAGGAGAACATGATATTAAATCAATAATGCAATGTCTTGGTAGTGTTAACCAAATAGTGATGTTTAGCTGCAATGCTAGCATATTTTATGTTTGTGCCAACTTTGAGATTGCCTAAGGGTCATCAAGTTTTGACAAGCAATGAAGTTTGAGCAAGTAGTGAAGTTCAACAAGCGCCAACTAGAAAAAAAATAAAAATGATCAGAGAGTAATAAAGTAAGAGTTGTAGAAACTTACAAGCTCAATAGAGGTACACTCTTTAGAAGGGAAAAAGAATGATGTGAAGCAAGATTGAACACTTACTAGCCACAATATAGCATGAACTATAATGTAAGGAGAGAAAGAGCAATCTGAAAGCTCTACGCAAACAAAAGTAAAAGATGAATGAAGTAAAAGGAAGAGAAGTATATTTGGTTATATTTGGCATCTTATATACTGTGACCATGTCGCCATGACATCTTCCCACGGGTCCAGAATGATGACTAATAAGAAACACTGTAATGTAACACCACTGGCAAAGATCAACATTGTTGCAGCCTAACTACGTTCGACGTGATGATGGTGGTTGCATACATACTGAACTCTTGTATCTCACCTGCCGCCACAGCTTACATCAGCTCTGAGGCAGATGTTATGAGTCTTCCAGTGTGCACTGTGAGTTCCATCATCAACAGCACTACTGTGATAATACCATCTCTATAATGCAGCATAAAGTCGAAATGGTCATCAACGTGCACCCAAAACATATGCAACCACGGTAACAACTACAACAAAGGTGGTTGAAAATCCACTCAGCTATGCTGACTCCATGCATGAGACTGGTACATATAAGTATTAAGTAAGTAGTGGTAGTGTTGGCAGCAGTGGCAGCAAACATGGGTATTCATGGCCTCAAAGCCAGATACCCACACTTGAATGCACATACTCATGCATAAATAGTACCCTGAGTACCTGCCTTCGCCACTGCTCTCTGGCAAACACTTAGCATCTACTGTAAGTGCTGAATGCAAGACTTGAGTGCACTCTTAAACACCCAACACTCATAGCAGGGTTAAACACTCCACTTGACTTGATCACAACTCAGGCAGTGGGGACTTGAGCCAGGATCGAGAATGCTAGATTAGATGTACAGTTGTTCACGTCTTGTAATGGTCTAGACTCTGACGCGACGTTCCTTTGATGATCACCGTTAGCTTCTTCCATCTACTACTACTCATATCATGTATCTTCGAGTACGTCTTTCAATGTTTTCCGTTTGTGAAGATTCAGCAGATTCCACAGTCATCGGCCGACGGCGAAGACAATCAGGTCCAATCTATGCCACGTTGTCTCGCAGGCGGCAAATGTTCCGCTAATTCCACACCCGTCCATCATATCAGAGACCACCACCAAGTCAAAATTTCCTATCTACCTATATGTTACCTCCGTGAACCGCTCTTTTTGTTTTTTTCTCTTATTGACCTTTATCTCGTTACTCGCCCTTGAGAAGGCACTCAACAACGCAGGCAATCAACGTGTCCAGGGACCTTGGAACGCGATAAGCAGCACATAAACAGCGGGGCTTGATACAAGCTCGGATATACCAAGAATTACTACAATGTCAGCCAGAATGCGTCTGACGACGCTCATCACCGCGATATGTGTCGCGCTTGGCGCGGGGACGAACTACGTACGCCCCTTCCCCGCTTCTCCGTTTCTCGGCTCACACGACGCATAGGTTTACTCCGCCTATTCTCCTCAACTTGGCGCCCGATTGGGTATCAACCACACTAAACTAAATCTTATCGCCATCGCCGGCAATGGTACGTCTTGCGCAACTTTCACTGTCACCAGCTAATGTCTCACTACAGTCGGCGTGTACTCCTCCGGTCCGATCTGGGGTCGTGTTGTCGACGCGCGGGGGCCCCGCATTGCCATGGCGGGCGCTTTCTTTTTGTTACTGATTGGGTACGGTGGTATGAAATACATGTACGACAACGGGGATGGTGCCAGCACAGTCACCTTTGTGCTCCTCCTCATATTCGGGTACATGACGGGCTCGGGAGGTAACGCTGGATTGAGCGGGGCAGTAAATGCCACAGCCAAGAGCTTCCCAGAGGCGCTGGTCAGTTTATTGTCCCGCATTTCAGATTCACGCGACTTAGTTCATCATAGCGTGCATCCGCCACGGCCGTGGTGCTCTCCGGCTTTGGCCTCTCTGCTTTCTTCTTTTCTTCCATCTCCCGATTTCTATTCCCAGGCGACACCTCATCCTTCCTGCTTGTCCTCAGCTTAGGAACAGCCCTGCCTATGATCGCAGGTTTCTTCTTTGTACGGCCAGTACCACCCGTTCACCCCGATAGCGCGGAGTCTAACGGCCAAGGAGACGTCGCCTATGGACGTGCATCGGATGTCGAGGCACCCCCGGTTGACGGCAGTCGGACGCCTCTTCTCCGAGAACATCCCAGTACTAATTCCCTTGGACACGCCCACGTGAGAAGTCCTACCACGCCTGCCATAGAGTATATCCCAGAATCTCTCTCGGCGGTGGAATTAAGTCCCACTCGTTCTGAACCTCCCCGTTCCATCGCGCGCTCCCTCAGCCGTGCTCGAAGCGCGAAGGAAAGATCAGTTGTTCAATCTGGACGGATAGAACCCAATATTTCTGGTCGTGCGCTATGGTGCACTCGAGAATTTTGGCTTTTATTCGTCATTTTATCACTCTGTATGTCTTATGTTTTCTGATATACGTCGTCACTAACGTATCTTATCTAGTGAGCGGAACGGGATTGATGTACATCAACAATGTCGGTTCAATGGCACAAGCTCTCTATTCCGCCCCATCTACAACAGAAAAAACAAGTGGCTACGAATCCTACCAGGCGACTCAAGTGTCTGCCATATCACTCACCAACTGCCTGGGACGCATCTTAATCGGCCTATTATCTGACTTCATGTCCCGTCCGGCATCTTCGCCCGCCTTTCTCTCCTTCCGCCCCCTTCCTCGCTCAGCAATGCTCGTCGTCGTATCCAGCCTCCTCCTCCTCTCACAGCTTGTCGCCATCTCCATTTCCTCCGTCGAAAACCTCTGGGCCGCCAGCACTGTCTTGGGGCTCGGCTACGGCAGCATCTTCGGGATCTACCCGACCATGTGCATCGAGTACTTTGGACTCGCTCACTTTTCGGAGAACTGGGGTTTTATTAGTTTGGCGCCGATGGTTGGGGGCAATCTGTTTTCTATCGCGTTTGGGAGGAATCTGGATGCGCATTCGGACTCTTCGTCGGCGCCGGCTTTGACTGCGCCTGCGTCGACGGGGAATGAGTGTACACTGGGAAAGGCCTGTTATGTGGATACGTTGTATCTCACTGTTGTGGGTTGTCTTGTGGCGCTTGGTATGAGCGTGTATCTCAGTTGGCACGACCGGCGACGAGCTGACGGTGGGGGGTATGAACAGGTGGATGGTCAGAGCGAAGAAGAAAGTGAAGAAGAAGATTGAATTGACCTTTAGAGATATAGACAGTAAATGGGTATTTATGGATGTCATACTTGGACTTAATTCTTGCTTAATTCTTAACTGGATATCAATCTCATGAGCGTCTCTCGCCAGGCATCCTGCGAGAACTATGATCAAACCCGTTTATGTTGTGGATTGAGAATTCAGTAGAGAAAAAGTCAAAAGAGTCGATAAATCATACTGCCGTCAATACATCGTTCGGCACAGTGGAATGGCTCGTGTCTCGGGAACGTCTCTCAGCCAGGCATCACACGAAGCTATGATAAAACCCGTTTATTGATTGGTATCGTAAGTACTACGGACATGGGGTCTACTACGCCACATTATCCTGAGCCCTATCACATGAGCGAAGCACATCCATGAATTCAATCACTGCCATGACAGAATAGAACCTATCAAACTACACCGATTTGATTAAGTTATCTAACATCGACGTCTCTAGAAGTCCCCCAGATCAACCTCAATCGAGTCAACGATAGACGCTTCAAACGTCTTAGCCGGGCTTGTGGGAAGCCGCACGACAGGCGTTGGCGTCTTGACTGCAGAGGTCGATGCCGGTTTGGGTGTTCCAGCACTACATATTCATGAGATACCAGATCGATAGAGGCAAAACAAAAACGAACCGTGAAGCTGAAGCCGACGACGTGGCGTCGTTGAACGTCCTCGGCATGATCTTTAACCGCGCACTGGGATCTGGTGTCGAATTCTGCCTGTTCATCTTCTTCTCTCGAGCAGCGGCAATCTCAGCGCGCCTAACAGACTCCAAATTGGCCTTCCTGTTCTTCTCGCTCAATATCGCAAGCATGTCCACCTCCTTCTTTCCCTGGCCACCCTTATGCTCTTGACCGTACTTGAGGTTGAAGTCTTCTATCTCTGCATCAACGGTCGCCACCTCCTTGAAATCCTGTCGACGCTCGGCAATAACTCGTCGCTGCTTTAGTCTTGAACGTTCCATCATTATCCAGCCTGGCGTCTTAACACCAGAAGCCTCGGCAATTTCTCTCTTCCGGATTAGTAGGGCGTTGATGTCGGACTGCCAGACGAATCAGCATCGAAAATAGAAACGGTGATGAGAGCGTACCTCGGTCATGACCTGAGTCGACAATTGCTTCATTTTCTTGATTTTGGCTTCGACGGATTGTTTGGTAGGCATTTTGACCTGGTCGGTCTTACAAGCCGATTGTAAGCGTTCGTACTCTTTCTATTTGAGAGTCTTGAGTATTGGGACACCAGAATAACGAACAATGTACTTACTTGAGAAAAGTCCGCATTGGAGACCTTGTCCATGAGAAACGGTTTCAAGGCTTTGCCGTGTTGCAGGTCAAACCCCTTGTCGGCTATTATTACGTCCAACTTGTACGGCTTCACCTTGTCTTTACTGAGGCCTGGAAGACGTGTAAATGCAGCGAAGACACCACGAATGAAAGCATCATACTTGCGACTTCGCAAATACGATATATGTTTTCCCCTCCCTCGTGTCCGATGCAGTAGCGAACCCATGCATCTAAAAATGCAAAATGAGTAATTCACCGAGTAAGAATGTGGCGAACGTACTAGTGATATAATCTTCAAACCAGGGAGCCAGAAAGTGCTTGACGATCATGTCCCGCGTTACACGACAGCGATTTAGATCCGCTAATGAGGCTGATTCGTCAGAGTCGGTATTAGGTCTAGGGTGACGGTCGACTTGGCCGTCCTCCTCATCTTCGGAAGAGCCAGTATCCATCGGAGAGCCATCGTGACGAGGAGATCCGTCAACCTGATATCGAATGAGCAAGGGTGCAGACAAGCAGACCAATGATATATACCTTCTTTCTATCCCCTTTAGCTTGACGTCTAGCTTTCAGCTCGTCAAGCTTTCGAGACTTCTCCCCACCAGAAGAACGTTGTCCTGAATGCAGTTAGAAAGACACTAGCGAGCGCAGTGCAATGTTATGCGCACTCTTGGCTGCTCTTGCAACGCTGTCGTCACCGCCACCACTAGTACCGCCGCCATTGCGTTGGTGAAGCAAATTGCGGACATTGTTCCTGTCCTTGACCTTTTGCTTTTCGTCTTCTCGCGTTGCGAAGACTTCCTCCCTCTCCAATTCAGACATACTCAGAATCCTGTTGAATGGTCAACAAAAGACAGAACAGGTCTTGTTCGCGAGACGCACTTTTGTCTGTCATATTCATCGATGTATTTCCCTTCTAATGGGTACAAAGCCTGCCCGTCCTCTTCGCTTTCGGGCTCCTCGTAGTCGGAGACACTGCTAATGGTAAGACAGCGAAATTAACAAAGAACAATATACGTGCTCGGCCTTGCGCTTTTTTGAAGGCTTGTTCTTGGACGACTTGCGTTTCTCTGTCTTGGAGCCAACCTCAGCCAGTAAGAGCAGTTCGTCGTCAAAGTCGGACATGGTGGTGGTAGTGGTAAAAGCAGAAGATGGATGTTCAAACAAAGCCTGTGCGCTCATGTGCCTTCAGGGTTTCGCACGCCCGGCTCTTCGGTCCGAGTTCCGGGATTAATTCCAAGTCTGACCGTAACACTCAAGTTCGCAACGTCGCAAGCTAGTAAGCAAATTGAGAGTACTTGAAGGAAGACTTGACGTGTCAATTCAGGTCAACTTGAACCCTTCACTCTCCGTCATCGGAGCCAGTTGACACAGATCATCAATTTCTCATTCATTCTCGGACCTTCGTGAATATTCGACCAACAATTGTGGAGTTCCCTTTAATTTCCCGCGTTTCGCCCCAATTCTCCATCAGAAATGTTTGGCTGCTGCGTCGCTGGCCGTCTCCTACAGACAAATCTCCAACAAGTCGATGAAACCCACGCCCTCTTCGAGCTCCCAGCCGCCAGCACCATAAACCACGTGTGCGTCTTCCTTCTGGGCACGATACCGTTCCCCGATGGCTATGGCGCGGCCGTGCACTTTCACTGGCCCGGGAAAGGCTTCCAGTTATTGGGAATGTAAGTCTAATCGCGTTTTGTCGTGAATCGCTGATCATTCTGAATCTTACAGGCTTTCAAATGATAAACCATCTGCTATATTCCGACTTCGTGGCACGTTCTCGTCAACGTCCACATATGGCGCTTTCAACGCGTCAACTCCCGCCCAGCCAACAGTAGATGTCACCGCGATCCTTGGTTTATCCATCGAGCCCATCGCGTCAATAGAATCTCAGATGGCAGCTCTCCCTTCGGCCGTCGCCAAGCCCGGTACCTCACTTGCCAACAACCCGACTCTGTTTGCAGAGAAAATCGTGAAAAACCTGTTCAACTATCTCTCAGGTTTCAGTGGAGGCGGCGCCATGTCACCTGAAGTGGCTATTCCGATGGGTCTTATAGTGAAATGGTATGAAAACTTTATGGCCAAAGTTCGGAATGGCGGTGTAGGATTCTTGGAAAGAGATGAATGAGTATGTAAGTCTTATCTGTAAACCCAAATGCATCATATACTTAGAACATTTACAGTGTCCAGATCCCGTTGCTATTCGTAGAGCGCAGGGGATTTTGTTCAAAGACGTGGAGACTGTGGGACCATAGCTTCACGCAGGCTTTGAACATGATATATCATTCCATTGTTATACTACTACTCTGGCCATGGTTGGCCAAGCGATTGTTTGTTTGTTGGTATACTTTAATCAAGAGCAAGAGATAGAAATATTTTAAGGGCAGAACGTGAGAGTGTAGTCAGCCTTGAGGCTGGCGTCGCAGGTCCACAAAGCAGTTCCCGAAGACTCGTCATAAGCATAGACGTAGGAGTTGGGGCAGTTGTCCTCTATCAATGCAATGGTCCATCAGTCTCGCCCACAGTTTTATAAGCATTAGAAACGCACTGAAGTAAGAGTAGTACGCGACACCAGAAGGCGGGCAGGTTGCCGCAGTGCTGTGGCTTCCCGAGCAGCAGTTGGCAGAGTCAGCCTGGTTTCCGTCCAAGTTGGCTTGCTATAAGTAGTTTTCAGTTTAAAAAGAAACCGTCAACATGTGCGAAATGGGACTTACGCAAGCCGAACGGCAGCCTACGGGGAAGCCAGAGGCGTCGAAAGGTCCTTTGAGGGGAGCAGGGCCTGCATCGTCTTCGTTAGCATCGAAATGGGATGATATGCAATGAAGAACGGACAGTTCGGGCCAAGATCGACCCCGCAACTGGGAATACCGCATCCAACGTTGTTGGTGATTTTAGCGGGGAGGTTATAACCATCAACCAACGAGACTAAAGACAGATATCAGTCTCAATGGCGTGAGAGCATAACAGAACGGGACCCACTATCGTACCAATCGAGATTTCCATCTCCCGAAAGAGTCCATTCCGCAACAGTAGCAGGAGGGACACCCTGTCATAAGCGCGATGCGTGAGATACCGAATCAAAAAAGGCAACGCGAGGCTTACGGTTCCGGTGCGCGAGTCGCACACGAGACCGCCGTTGCAGCCTCCGTCCAGACACGAGTTGGGTCCGGGGTTAACAGAGAAGTCGCAGTTGCGGCGAGCCTGAGAGGAAGGAATTAGACGCACGTCAGATCAAATTTACCGTGGACGGATCGACACATACCCAGATTCGTCCGGCCTTCCAGTTGTCTGGAACGCTAAACGACACAGCGGTGTAGGCTCCGGCTTCCCATCTGCAGCGAGCATTAGCTAAAGACGAACATGCAGTATTCACGTCCGAGAACTCTTACCCAGTAGTGTACGCAGGAACAGCAGACCCGACGTTCAAGTCGGTGAAGATCTACGAAACGTAGTTGAGGATCTCAAAGCGGACTCGGAATAGATGATTCCTCAAACATACAGCCGGCCTTCAAACCCAAGTCAGCTTCCGAATAACGATTACACAAAGGAAGGTGTGAGAGCTCACCAGATAGTAAACGGACAAGCATTATACACCTGAAAAATCGAATGAGCACACAACAGTCGAGTATGGCGCAATCACAGCGCATACCGTGAACGTACGCGCGAACGCGCCAGACGCCAAAGCAAGCGAGGTAACAGCAGAGAGGCGCAACATCTTCTTCTTCTCGTATCAAGTAGTGTGTTAGACCGACAAGATAACGAAAAACCGCCCTCCATAGCCAGCTATTTAAGCACCTCTCAGAACTCGACCGCTAATCACAGGATCGATCAGGTCCCAGACGAGCATGCTTGTCGCGACGAAGCACAAGGCCTCTCCTGCCTCAGACAGATGAGATGCGGGCCTAGTGCCATGAGCAGCAACGCACCGGTGTATCACGTTGGTCCCGAGAACTAACCAAACGAACAGCGGAGAAGTTGTTGTGTGTCGGCGGAATCAAGAACATGATATTAGGCCATATGCGTGCTGGTCACGGACGCTGTTCATCTGTACAAGATTATCCGTTCGTCGTGGAGCTTCGTGTTGCTGAATAACGGTTTGTCCATACGTCGATGTACCGTAAGTGACGAAAAGTCAATGGTTTCTATATTAGGCGATCAACTTCGCGTTCTTCAAAGACGACAAGGTTCATGTCATATGGATCGCCCGGATAGCCACCCGATATCCATTGCGTCAAATTGGAATAGCAATCCAGAGCCGATGGCCGTACCTGTTACATTCGACATGAGTAGCCCAGAAAGGTTAAAGAAACTAGGACCTTGTGGTTTTCGGCCGTCCGTTGCCAGTACGCATGAGTTATAACCAGAAAATCAATAGGAGATACATGAAAGACGCGCATGGACACGAGACTGTTGCCTACCTCTATCCTTTCCTAAATATAACCAACGAACTCGAAAGAGAGAGCGAGAGTATGATAGTATTTGGTATTGATAGGCTTACAGTAAATGTCCATGAATGAGATTATCCAGTCCTATGTACGGAAGGAGTCCATGACAGCGCCAGAGATTATGGGGAATCGAAACGTCAAAATACAGTGGGCAAAGTCTAATATATTCATAGCGATCATGGTCCGTTACAGATTGTTGCATATCGAACAGTCGAATTTGAGGGTCGTGTGGAAGACGGCGGCTGAGGAGGCAACGTCAGCCAAGGCAAGCCAAGGAAAACAGTTACTTACGAAGGGCGATCAACACCGCAAAGAGAACAATGCAGGCGACGTAAAGCAAACCATACTTGACAATCTAATCGCAAATCATTAACAATACTTTAAGTAGGAGATGCGCGCTTACAATCTTGCGCCGAGTCTTTCGTTGTTTGATGGAATAAACGGGAGCACGAATTTGTTTGGACGGTCGTAGCCAGACTGAGAACCATGTTAGTGAAACTGAAGAGGAGGTAAGGCCGCGACGCACATAATAGCGTTGCATGGAATCGATCGAAATATGGTATTAAGATGGGCAGACTGAGCATGAGCAACAGAATGTGGCCGATGATGAGGTCAGAACTCCATAGCGACAATTCGATGATCTTGACGATATATTCTCTGGCCGGCTGCGACATGACGTGGGTACCCAGTCCACGTCCATACCACCGACCTGTCCACCATGCTCGGTTTGTTTCGTCGTGCTTGAACTCACGGGACAAGAACACCGAGATAAGAATTTTGTGCACCGCACGTTGGATGGCTACGCAAGCGATTAACCCCAAGACGGCATGAGATGTATCCCAGCGTTCCAAGAACCACTATCAATTTGTTCAGCTTGAGGCACAAAGGAGAAAACCTGCTGCATACCAAGAACTCAAAGAATCCGATCATGCCGAGCGAACCCAGGAAGTGGGCAATGAAGGCCATGATAGATCCGAACATGGGGACCACGGGATCAAGCATGGGTCCCAAAAAGATGCTGACAATGAAGAGCACCAAAAGGATTGCGGCATTCCAAACGATAGGCCCCAAAGAGATCACAGCGATGCGAACGAGAGGACTGGGGGGCGTTTGGCCGTCGATAGGGAAGGACTTAACGAACATGTACGCGATGACGAAGAGAATGGCCATGATCACGGGGAAGATCACTTCGGAGAACAACACGGCATGCCATGTAGCACGAGGAACATCTCCCGAGAGCTTTTCCGACGGATGCCCAAGCTTTTTCTTTTTGTAGCCTGTTATCATCGTGCGGGATAGCCTACAATACCCGATCCAAGAGTTGTTGTGCGACCGAGAGTTACCCCTAGACATCCATCGAATGTATTCTCTGAACGGAAGATGAGCGAAAGTTTCCGACAAAGCGATTTAACATACCGGTAATCGACCAAGAAATCAGAGAAGGCAAACTGATGAGGGTTGAACACGAATGGCGCAATACAGAGCGCGACGATGGATATCCAAAAGTAGATCAAGTATGGAGTCCACAACGTCAGCGTCACATACAACAGCATTAGCAGTGTGCGCATGCCCAAATAGATACTAGGCCCGGCGAACCGCGAGAAGAGGATGTTGAAGGGAATCCGACTCGTGGCGAAACCACGACCAGTAGCGATATATCGAGCACCGCCGAACGTCAGATTGCTCAGAACGGAATGCGTCTGAATCTGGGTAGAGAAGATTTCGAACACGGGCGAAAGCGAGCTGAACTGTTTCGCCAACCGAACGATGGCCTTCCATGTACCACGCTCGACCAATTCTGCACGTTGTTAAAAGATGCTGGTGACGCGGAGACAAATAGATGTACCTTGTAAGAACAATGGCAAG
Organism: Hymenopellis raphanipes; assembly: GCA_003314085.1. Taxonomy (NCBI): domain Eukaryota; kingdom Fungi; phylum Basidiomycota; class Agaricomycetes; order Agaricales; family Physalacriaceae; genus Hymenopellis; species Hymenopellis raphanipes. The sequence goes on from QLPD01000375.1 coordinate 18,420, forward strand.
AAAGCGATCATGAACACCAAGAAGATACTGAGGATGCAACGCTTGATCCAATCGAAGACGGGGTCCAGATTGTAGCAACCCGCTTGTCCGCCAATGAATTGTCCATCGCCGGTGTAGCGACATATGGTAACGCTAGAGTTTAACGTCCCGAGGAAGACCACTAAGACGATCGGTAAGACAGGGAAGGTGGAAACCGGGAAAAAACTCACTAGTCACGATGAAAAGCTGCACCGAAAGAATGACCAACATGTTATTGATCTGGAATCCGGGATGACCATAGTAGAAAGTCAGGAATCGGTCGATGGGCAGTTGCGTCCCGAGATAGTAATATTCTCGACTCAACAGCTGCTCGCCCATACCAGTACCAATCTTCGTCTGGAAGTTCAGAATGGTACCGAATCCAAGATCTCGGCCCTTTCCGCACTGGAAGTACTCCGTGTGCTTGATACGAGCCCCGCGACCAAATGCGTTCATGCCAGCATAGATATCTTCGTTCAAGTGTAAGCCCTTCTGCGCCTTCGACACACCGCCACGAGTGTTCATGAATAGCGCATTGAGGAAATCCGGGTGACCGTAATGCAGTTTACCGCCGATCCAAGCCATTGACCGAGCCGAGAGGGTACCAAACGTCTGCTCCTTGCCGGCAGCGAGATCACCAAGAATACCAATGTTCTCCGAGAAGATATATTCACGGGCGCCGACGATGGCCACCGGAGTGCGTTTGAAGTCCTTGTGACCCCAGTGAGCGTAAGGGCTCTGGTTGGTCGGGTTGAGCTCCTCGAACTCGGCCAGGATGTTACGAATTTTCAAACACTCCTCGAGATAGTGATCCTGATTGGCGTCAATCAACTGGAGGTATTCACCGCGATAGAAAATGATGGCGTGATTCTGGTTGTCAGATTTGCCGTCGCCCAAGATCGGATTACCGGGCAGCTCAATGCGGAACTTGGGCTTGCGCTTGCCATTTTCCATGAACTCGCTGTGGCCGTCGATAAGCGCAGAGAAAATCCTAGGATCACCACCCTCTTTGCGAGCCGGCTCTTCCTCCAAAAATGCGATCTGAAGATCAGGATACGCGCGAAGCAAGAACTCGGCATTCTCCTGTTCCTCCTTGTTGAACTTCGAGTACCGTTGCATAGAGACCACAAACTTGAACTTGCGACGCGCCATACGTTCAAGCTCGCGCTCAAGCTTGTCGGTGTTGCCACCGAAAAGCTGAACAACCTCCGGGTTCTCAACACGGTAGAGCAGCTTGATCGCCTTGGAATAGTTCATCATGCCGGAAACCGTGCGATAGAGAGTCTGAGCGCGAAGGGAAGCCCAAATTCGGGTACGAAGGGTGAACTCCGGAGCTGCACTCTTGAAACCGATGAAGTAGAAAGGCAAGTCGTCTGCTTTGGCCTGCTTTTCGTCATTAAATGGTGTGCCGTTAAACGCTGCCGACTCCTCAGCGAGAATCTTGGTATCCTTGACGAAGTTGTCCCACTCGATAGGGTGAAGCTGCTTCAAATACTCCAAGAGCGTGACCCGAGTGTTCTTGTCTTCTTCGCGGATAATCTCACGAAGCGAGAGAAGAATCTAACAAAGACGGTGAGATACGAAAAGAAATTGTAAAAATGCACCAACCTTTTCACTATAGTGAGGCGTAAGAACAGTGAAAGTGGGCATGGCGTCGACAGGAAGCGGAGGAGGCATGGAGGTTGTAAGCGATTGGGCAAAGAACGAAATGCGCCGTTCAGCTTCGCTACCTGGGGGGAAGAATTCTCCGCGGAAACCCTTGTCGTTCTGCGAGATGAAGAACGGAGGAGCTCTCAAACTACGACGACCGCCAGCGGCAGCACCCGCGTCGACTTGATGGTAAAGCAGCTTCTGTACGTGATCAATCGAGAGAAGATGCTCGCGGTACATGGAGATGATGACGGCGTTCCAAATCTGGGACACAAGGACCTGTACAAAGTGCGTAAGAATGCATAAGCGACGTAAAAATGTGGAAGCGCTCACCTTGGGCTTGTATTTGACTTCCATCTCATTTGTCGCCAGCAGTTTCGCGTATATCCGCTTCGGTAATCTGGTGTAAATATCCTTCCACGGCGTCCATATAGAAAGTCCAAGGGAGAAAGACCGTCCGATGCTGATAACCGTATTCCAGATGATGTACCAAAGGAAGGTGTCCAAGAAGAAGAGCGCCAAATCCATGATATACATGATGGTGAGCGTGAAGGCCGCGTGGTTCGTACAAAGGTTGTTACCCCAAAAGCGGTCACTGCAGTTCTGGATCTTCATGCCAACCATGACGCGGATGGGATCACGGAAAGACAGAGTCAGGAAGAAGTACGACTCCACAAATTTGCAACCGAAAACGAGAACCCAAAGCATCACGGAAGCAAAACGACTCGTCGATGCCAACGCGGGATAACTAGCCGTGAATGTCTGACTCGCGAGGTATTTTCTTGACTTGCCCGCAACCCTGTCACCGAACATACGGCCAGAGGGCATGAACGCGAAGAGCAGTGTAGCGACGACGGAGATCCAGAATTGGACAATACCAAGGATGAGGGTGAGTTGACCACCGTTGCCATTAGACTCGGCGATGGCGACGTAGAACGTGGGCCCAGCGGTAAGCGCAAGTGTGACGAGAAGAAACACTAGGCGTCGTGTGAGGTGGGAAGTGTTGTTCCAGGTGGTCGGGATATACGAGAATTCGGTCAGGGTAGCGAGGATCATGATGACAGTGGCAACTGCGCCTCCAAGGGCGGTAGCGCTCCATGCTAAGGACGTTACATCCTTGTCATTGATCTGGTAGACGGTTGGGGAGTTGTAGGCCGTGTAGAAGTAATAGACGGATATATGGATGACCCAGATTCGGTTGAAGTTGACGAGAAGATGACCAAAAGAACGACGCTCATAATACGTCTTGAAGAAGGCCCGGTTCCAATCTATCCGGTCAAACTTCATAAAACGCTGGGCGGGCGCTAGATCGACGAGCCGTGTTTTGTCGTTCAAAGCGATCCGCGCAATTCCCTCGGGATACCAGAAAAGCTGGTTGACATCGTCGTACCCAATGATATCTTCATGGTCCCGCTCCCTCCTGACGAACTTTCCATCGACGACCTCGTACCCTTGGTCACGAATGAACCGGTACAACGGTTTCACCACTGCCCGCAAATAAAGACCTTCCGGTACAGGCTCCATCCTATTCTGGCACTCCGGTGAACGGTAATAATCGTCCGCACATTTGAAAATGAAGCACAGACACTCTGGTACGAATCGCACCTGGGCGGCCTCTCCCCAAAGAAGAAGATAGAGGGCTATCTGGCGGAGGCGATCGTACTGGCTCATATTGTTCATCGCCTGCCGCCAGCGCTCGATGGCGGTGTTTAGCGACTTTTCGTGCGTGGGACGTTTCCCACCCTTCTTGGACTTTAAGCGGGTGAGGCCAGGATTTTGCGTTTGACCGACAGCATCGTCAAGGTCAAGTTGGGCGGCAAAGTACCACTTGCGATAATTGGCGTTATGGCCACCGATGTAGTCGGCGTGCAGCGTAAGGAGGGCCTGATTTGGCGCCATACGGGATGCTCGGCTATCAAGCAGCTGCATTAGGAAATCAAACTGGAAACCGATGTCAGAATTGGTTCAACTGGGCAGAGGAAGCAAAAACGCACCATGTTCCTCATAGAATCCCTCTGAAAACCGAACTTCTGAGTGAGATCAAGGAAGATATCTTCGATTTCCTCTTTCGACAGCGGAATATTGCGCTCAGTCGACCAAGCTGGATAAGCATCACGACCGCCCGCCGAAGCACCATAGTCAACGAATGTGGGAGTGGAGGACTCTGACTGGTTCACGCGTGGCACACCTAGCGACTCTGCAGAGGGTGCATAGCGCTGGCCGTAAACGTCACCGTCAGAATCGTTGTCTTGCGGAGCTGCAGGCCGGCACACATTGTCAACATGGCAAGAGAGAGCAACAAAGAGCAGAACACGCACGATATGGGTCATAAGCACCGTTATGGTCGTAAAAGCCAGCGTTGCTGTTGTCAGAGGCATAGGTATCTCTGCGACCATAGTCCTCTGAATCGTTGTCGTAATAGCGGCGTGTAGGCGGGCTAAACGGGTCGTTCTGGTGGGCGTCGAGCGACGAGGGTGACGATGATGGGTAGCCTTCCTGGCTATGCCCAGGACGTCCCGACATAGGTGGTGGTAGAAAGGAAAGATGAGATGAGAATGGAAAATGACGAAACCAGAATTGGGTGTGGCAACCAAGGTGGTGTGGCTGTACTTGCGGACCCTCAATCCGGTAAGTTTCACTTGGCGGTACCCTCGTTCCTTATTTCGTTTGGCCGGGCGCGCGCGTCCCTTCCTCTTACAGGCCGCTCGTTAATAATCTCCTCTTATAAAAGACATTCCGTCTTTTCTGTCTTTCCTATGCCACCGATTTGTTTCCGTACAATATAGCCCGGTCATCGTTTCGGTTACGATCAGTGTCCATGGCTATTCCGGCGAGCATCGCGTTTAGGCAGAGTAGACAGGTTACGTTGTTGATTACATCGCCTGGAGTAGCCTCGCAGACATGTCAAGTTCCCCACCCAGCAATGCACTCTTAGCTACACAACCATCTTCAGTTAACTTTCTTCACATATTGCTAACATCCCAAAGAGATAAGCCGCGATTCATCCGTGTTTGACAGGTCTTAGACGCGTTTCGGCGCTCAATCTTTACTGGCGCATATACCCGTTGTAGAGTTTGAGCTCACGAAAGACAGAGCCGAATCGACCTCCCTTATGCGGACTGAGACCACTATAAGCTCGTCCACAGGCTTAATGGGCTGGCCTAGAATTCGAGGTCGCATCCGCGAAGAAAGGACAGCGCCCAGCGTTCTTAGTATTAATACTCACCAGGAACAGAATTTTCAGCGCTACTCCAGCCTCCGTTCCTCGAGGACCCTAGCGCGCCAGTCGCATTCGTCCCGAAAATGCCGACCATGGCAGAGTTCGCTTGTAATCCAGTGTAAACCGAGCAGTGCGGGGGGCGGTAACATGAGTCCTTTCGATCGTTTAGCTCTGCAAGCCGATCAAATGCTAAGATTTGCGCAGACGATTTACAATCCAGTGGCGGTAAACAAAATAGACAAGACATGCTGTTATTAGCAGCGACGCGATGACTATCCTCGCTCCGATTATAGATGCCTCGTGCTCCACCTGTGCAGATAATAAAGCAGTGAAGACGCATAGCATTCACAGAGACTAACCACAGACGTGAACGGCGAAAGAACAGGTATCGTGAAATGTGACGGAAGGAGCCAATGTTGTCGTTGTGGTTCTCGTTGGCGCGTACTGATGAATACTACGAGGAGAGCGAGAAAGACTATAATCCCAAGCAAAGCCCACTAAAAATTCATTTGAGCTTTACATGTTATAATAGAAAAGTGAACGCACAGTTAGCCTCTCCATCCTGATCAACTTGTCCTCGTTAGCCTTTATCAGACCAGAACGCTCGCGCTAGCATTCGTCAACTCGAGGCAATCGGCATTACTTGGCAACGCACCGTACGCTTCATGTCCTCCGTCACCGACATGGCACGAAGTTCCCGATGATGTTCAGTTCGCGCTTTAAGCAAAGCCTCCGCCGTCAACGCCCGCGCAGCCCAGTACTGCTCAACATGGTTTCGGGGTATCATTTCACTTTCGAGGGGGACCTGGTGTATCGGTGCCGGAGTGGAATTACTTCGCGAAGAGCTGGTTCGCGGCTTCGTCGTCGACAGAGCCTGAGACGACCCTGACGCCTTGGACGGGGAGCTTGGCGCTGATCGTTTAATTTTGTTCATAGGAGAGTTGGGACGCGTCGCGTTGAGGATGACGATCGAAGAACGAGTCCAAGTTGAGAATGCACAGCCACTCAAAAAAGGTTCCAAAAATTCTTCATATGCGTGAGGATCAAAGTGTTTAGCATAACGGTCTGGATTCATGCAACTATCCTCTTGGGATTATCCATCGGTCTAAGCACAACTACTTTTGTCGTGAAAGGGTATAATGATCGTAATCTAGAGTGGCCGAAGACCGAATCCTGCTGCTTTCCTTTCTCGCCTTGGTCTTCCCAGACTAAACGACGCAGCAGATCCTACTCGATGCTCCAGATCCCCAACAAGTCTCTACTTGATCACTTAACCTCATCCATGGAGAGCCTGGGCATCTCACTGTCAACCTCCACATACCACTCCTTCTTCGCATAGGCTTTGGCGAAGATGATGTCTATTTCCTTAAGAGTGCGGCCCACGTAGAAGAGCCAGATGATAAAGAAGAAGCACGCATTGACGACGCCAAAGAACAAGAATGGTCCAAGACCACCAAGGCTGTGGTGCATCGGTGGGGTCCACATGACGACCGCAAAGTTCCATAACCAGTTGGCTATCGTAGACATTGCGCTGACGTTCGTTCAAATGGCATTGGGAACAATGTCAGCTGGGACACACCATCCGAATGAAATGAGGCACAGGAACAAGACAACGACAGCACCATAAAATAAAAAGTCGTGTTCTTCTTGTCACCATAGACGTTGTAGGGAAGACAGAATTAGATACACACCACGGACAACATCTGGCCGGCGGTACCCCACAAGGACATTTTCCGACGTCCAAGTCGCTCAATCATAGTATATGATCCAAAAGCAGAGAAAGCGTAGACAATGGAGATTATACCACCAAGGATCGGAGCCAGTCGATGTGTAACCAATGTAGGTTTCAAAGATGACAGGGAACCGCAAGGCACAGCCGCCAGTTGGCTTAAATAACTGACTGGATGCCCTAACGAGAGTACGCTGCAAGTTACAAAGGGTCAGCAGTGAAGACGTGCTTGATCTCTAGTTCACCCACAGACTCGAGAGCCTCAATGATGACACACTTCTGCTGCTGCATGTCATGAGAGTCGACGGTCTCTGCGCTTAGTGCGGCGACGACGTCCTTCGGGATACTGGCCAACGGAGAGGAGGTAGCGAGGCGATTCTGGCAAGTGGTAAACGCCAAGGATGAGGTGCAGGGCGAAAATAATTTGGAGACCGATGCGCAGTCTCCATGAAAAAGAGGTGTCGATGAAAGGCAGGCCGAAGTGAAATCAGTATGCAGTAGCTACGATTCAAAAGGAGTTTTCTGAGCGACACTAGCCAGTTCCTGTGCCAATCGTAGTGGAATTGATACATACGTTCTCCTTCATAGCGCGAAAACGAAACACGCAGTTTAATAGACCCCTGGTGGGGTAGTGGCGCCACACCAAGGTACTGAACGTGGAAAAGTATGTCCGGTTAGGCTAAAAGTAGTCGTCGATATACGACCGGGCCCGACGGAGAAGCCCTCTGTTGGTATACGTCGTAGAAACGCGCAAGGTTACTATGAAAATGCGTATCCTGTAGATTCCGTATCAGTTCAACCAACTCAAATGGAAAGAATCGAATGGCATGCTTACCAAGAACGCTCACGGAAAGAGGACGCCCGAGTACCTTCACCAAAGATTCTATCGTTCCGAAAAACCAATCCAAGAACGAAAAGTGGCGTTAATATATGCAATTGTGTGGAACGGCGTTCTGAGAGTACTCCACAATCACGAAAATTCCTCCTTCTTTGAACACGCGAGTTGGACGGAGGGATTAGATAAGGTGCCCATCTGTCAACCGCTGCCATGGACCGCACGACAATTCACTGGAGTAACAGTCGTCATGATACTTAAGGGAGCCTTGGGTGGTCCAGGCTTTCGGATTAACGGCTCAGAAGGATGCTAGAAGAGAAGAACGGGCGTAGATGATAGGAGCTTGCGAATAGAGCGTCAAGAGTTCGTCGTTGAAAACAGAAAAGGGTGCTTGGCCCGAAATGGCAAGTCCGTTAGTTTCCGAACCGGACCGCGGTAACGACGCGTTCTCTGGTTCAACCACGATTGTTGCTGCAGCGCTGTATACATACTTTCAGGACCGGACTCTCCTTGCAGGCTGTTACTTGCCATAGTCTTGGCGGCTCACCAAAACATCTTGTCCCGATTTTTCAGCTGTTTGTTCGCCGAAATTGTCAGCCTATACTGTGACATGTCCACTACCGACCTCAATCGCGAAAAAATCATCCGAATTGATGTCATCCCTTAATTAAGCCCTTTCGATGGCCTGCGTAGGCGAGAGCTCCGCTCGAACTTTACCTCTTATGCCCAAAGAGCATGGGCCTATTTGAACTCCACCAAGGCTCCAACGGCTCGACCTTCGAAGATGATTTGCCAATCTGCGGCATAGGCCCAGGACGTCGCCATTGTCTTCAAGTTCGTTGGATCGTAGTATCTGTCTTACACCATCTAATCCCCGCCAGATGTATTCCAGTCTTTCATCCCCCGATGGCAGTGGAGGAATAGACCCAATAACGACTCCAGACTAGACATGCGCCATATCAGGACGCCTCCCCCCTCATCGGCACATGACAGAGTCGCACAGGATGACCATGTTTCCTGCCATATCGATGATGGGATGACAATAGCTGTGCGCTCCTTTATACGAAGCGTTAAGCCGACCGTTTATCCGAACTCGAAAGGAGGTTGGCATATCTCTGACCCATCTCAATCGTCTTGGGTGGGTTGGTAGGCTCGTGGCGCCATTAAATCGATGTCAGGCTCGTCGTACCTTTTCACACATTAATATATCGCATCCCTCAGGCTCTCCCTGATGCTTCGAGCCGCCTCCCTGCGCAGGATACGTGCCTCGTCATGCACGTGACCGCGTCAAGCGGAATAAAGGATTCACGATAGGAACGCAACTGTCACTGGGCGCTCTGATTTGTGAGCAGTGTCAGAGCACAATCATGGACTTACTGTGGAGCATTATGATTTGTCGGTCTACGTTTCAACTCAAGTGGCGGAACGTTGGTGCGCCTTTTCTTCTCAAATTCTCGATCTCATGGTGCGACTCTCCGATGACACAGGCCCACATATCACCAACGAACGGGATACCCGTGGTCAGTTGTCTCTGTCAGGATGCCGCATGCTGACGATGAGGCACGGCGGGCGAGCGTTTAGGAGCGTCGTTGTACTACTCATACGCTGGGAAATAAGGCAAGACGCGTCTTAAAAAACGTGTTCTCGCGCGTCAAGTGGTATCCTTGTGGTATGTACGAGTTGAGATGAGTGTGAGAGAGAGGAACATGAATGAAAGTGTACATTTATACTCTTGGCAGCGTCGTCAACGTCTCGCTTAGGGGGTGATCATCTGCTGTCCTCTTTTGGTCTCATACGCCAACCGCGATACAATTATTTGAGGTACAGAGCGGTGCTGCTCGATGAATAATAAAATAAGTAGCACGCGGCGTATCTCTTCGCGAACATCCGTTCAGAGCAGACAAGGGAGATACCGGCGTCGGCAAATAGAAGCTGTTGGCAATTTTGTCGCCCCTGACTGAGCTGGATTGTTCCCCTTTCCATCCTGGCCTCT
>QLPD01000376.1:0-30219 GCA_003314085.1 Hymenopellis raphanipes
TATTTCGTTTGGCCGGGCGCGCGCGTCCCTTCCTCTTACAGGCCGCTCGTTAATAATGAACTCTTATAAAAGACATTCCGTCTTTTCTGTCTTTCCTATGCCACCGATTTGTTTCCGTACAATATAGCCCGGTCATCGTTTCGGTTACGATCAGTGTCCATGGCTATTCCGGCCAGCATCGCGTTTAGGCGGAGTAGACAGGTTACGTTGTTGATTACATCGCCTGGAGTAGCCTCGCAGACATGTCAAGTTCCCCACCCAGTAATGCACTCTTAGCTACACAACCATCCTCAGTTAACTTTCTTCATATTGATAACATCCCCAAGAGATAAGCCGCGATTCATCCGTGTTTGACAGGTCTTAGACGCGTTTCGGCGCTCAACCCATTGGCATACCCGTTGTAGAGTTTGAGCTCGATTCGGCTCTGTCTTTCGTGACCTCTCTCTTATGCGCACTGAGACCACTATAAGCTCGTCCACAGGCTTAATGGGCTGGCCTAGAATTCGAGGTCGCATCCGCGAAGAAAGGATAGCGCCCAGCGTTCTTAGTATTAATACTCACCAGGAACAGAATTTCGAGCGCTACTCCATCCTCCGTTCCTCGAGGACCCTAGCGCGCCAGTCGCATTCGTCCCGAAAATGCCGACCAAGGCAGAGTTGGCTTGTAATCCAGTGTAAACCGAGCAGTGCGGGGGGCGGTAACATGAGTCCTTTCGATCGTTTAGCTCTGCAAGTCGATCAACCGCTAAGATTTGCGCAGACGATTTACAATCCAGTGGCGGTAAACAAAATAGACAAGACATGCTGTTATTAGCAGCGACGCGATGACTATCCTCGCTCCGATTATAGATGCCTCGTGCTCCACCTGTGCAGATAATAAAGCAGTGAAAACGCATAGCATTCAGAGAGACTAACCACAGACGTGAACGGAGAAAGAACAGGTATAGTGAAATGTGACGGAAGGAGCCAATGTTGTCGTTGTGGTTCTCGTTGGCGCGTACTGATGAATACTACGAGCAGAGCGAGAAAAACTATAATCCCAAGCAAAGCCCACTAGAAATCCATGTGAGCTTTACAATGCGTATAACAGAAAAGTGAACGCACGGTTAGCCTCTCCATCCTGATCAACTTGTCCTCATTAGCTTTTATCAGCCCAGAACGCTCTCGCTAGCATCCGTCAACCACGAGGCAATTGATATTCGCTGGCAACGCACCGTACGCTTCATATCCTCCGTCACCGACATGGCGCGAAGTTCCCGATGATGTTCAGTTCGTGCTTTAAGCAGAGCCTCCGCCGTCAGCGCGCGCGCAGCCCAGTACTGCTCAACATGGTTTCGGGGTATCATTTCATTTTCGAGTGGGACTTGGTGTATCGGTGCCGGAGTGGAATTACTTCGCGAAGAGCTGGTTCGCGGCTTCGTCGTCGACAGAGCCTGAGACGAGCCACCCGCCTTGGACGGGGAGTTGGGCGCTGATCGTTTAATTTTGTTCATACCAGCGATAGGAGAGTTGGGACGCGTCGCGTCGAGGGTGACGATCGAAGAACGAGTCCAAGTTGAGAATGCACAGCCACTCAAAAACGGTTCCAAAAATTCTTCACATGCGTGAGGATCAAAATGTTTAGCATAACGGTCTGGATTCATGCAAATATCCTCTTGGTATTATCCAGATAAGAGCCTGTTCGCTAGTTATATTTTTCGTGATATTCCGTTATATTCTCCGTTATATTCTCATTATATTCCAGTCGTGATATTCTGTGCGCACGTAATGCAGGGTTACCTCAACTTGGCTGATTGGGATCACGCGCAGTCACACCCAGGTACATACAGCACCCGCTTTCCGCCTCCTTTCCGACGTCCCGCCATCCCGCTCATTGTACATTTCCACCACTTATCAGGCCACTTTCCAAGACAATTACCTCAGCAAAATACACATGTGGTAGATATACTGAGTGTTTAGTAAAATCGGTGAAATACAAGAAGATTTTTGATGCAAGGAGGAGGTGGGAACATCAGCTACAACGGGCGCGAGGTCGGGAGGTCATCAAGCGACAGGCGGAACGTCCCGACGGACATATGAGCCAAATGTCACGCCATTCTAAGCCGAGCTATGCCGAATTGAGGTACCTGCATCACGCGGCACAGAAATATCACGACTGAAATATAACGGAGAATATAACGAGAATATAACGAAAAATATAACTAGCGAACAGGCTCTAAATCGGTCTAAGCACAACTACTTTTGTCGTGAAAGGGTATCATAATCGTAATCTAGAGTGGCCGAAGACCGAATGCTGCTGCTTTCCTTTCTCGCCTTGGTCTTCCCAGACTGACGGCGCAGCAGATCCTACTCGATGCTCCAGATCCCCAACAAGTCCTCGCTTGAGAGGCTGGGCATCTCATTGCCAACCTCCACATACCACTCCTTGTTCCGAGTTCGTGCACTATAAGCTTTGGCAAAAATGATGTCTATTTCCTTAAGAGTGCAGCCCTTGGTCTCCACGTAGAAGAGCCAGATAATGGGGAAGAAGCACGAACAAGAATGGTTCAAGACCACCAAGGCTGTGGTGCATCGGTGGGGTCCACATGACGACCGCAAAGTTCCATAACTGGTTATCGTAGACATTGGGCGTTCGTTGGGAATAATGTCAGCTGGGAGCAACCACGGTAATTCAAGGACACAAAAGGAGAAACATGACAAAAGAATTTACTCACCATCTGAATAAAATGAGGAACAGGAACAAGCCAACGACAGCACCATACGTAGTCGTGTTCTTGTCACCATAGACGTTGTAGGGAAGGCAGAGTTAGATACACAGCACGGGCAACATCTGGCCAGCGGTACCCCACAAGAACATTCCACGTCCAAGTCGCTTAATTATAGGATACGATCCAAAAGCAGAGATAGCGTAGACACCACCAAGGATCGGAGCCAGTCGACGTGTAACACCAATGTAGGTTTCAAAGATGACAAGGCTAAATACAATTTGAGTAATGAAAGCGTGAAGCGCAAGGCACAACCGCCAATTGGCTAGAATAACTGGCTGGATGCCCCAACGAGAGTACGCTGGAAGTGTTACAAAGGGCCACCAATGAAGACGTGCTTGATCTCTAGTTCACCCACAGACTCGAGAGCCTCAATGATGACATTGACACGTTTCTGCTGCTGCGTGTTGTGAGAATCGACGGTCTCTGCGCTTAGTGCGGCGACGACGTGTTCTCTTCCGGGATGCTGGCCAACGGAGAGGGGGTAGCGAGGCCTAGCGAGCGGTAAACGCCGATAATGAGGAGCACGGCGAAAATGATTTAGAGACCGATGGGCAGCCTTCATGAAACAGAGGCGTCGGTGAAAGTCAGGCCGAAGTCAATCCAATGTGCGATAACTACGCTTCAAAATGAGTCTTGTGAAAAGGTAGGTGACACTAGAAGAACATACCAGTTCCTGTGACAATCATACTGACATCGATACATATGTGAAGTCCACGGTTGTGAGCGTTGCAGAGTGTCGGTCATGCATTCATGATGAACGCGTTCAAGGCGCCCGACAATCAAAATTAGGAGACAGAAATAATTAAGATCTAGTGGCGGGTATGTTCGAACTGGCTGTGGATGATGAACACACCACAGCAGGGGAAGTGGGTGCTACTGTCATCGTTCTCATTTATAGCGAGAAAAAAGAAAAACGCAGTTTAACATTACCCATGGTAGGGCAGTGACGCCACACCAAGGTGGAAATCCGATGAGACTAGAAACAATCATTGATATATGTCCACGAAGGAGCAGTCTGAGTCCCCCATTGGTATACTCCTAGATAAGCCCAAGATTATGCAAATCCTGTAGATCCCGTAAATGTTCAGCCAATTCCAATAGAAAGAATCGAATGGTATGCTTATCAAGAACGCTCGCGGAAAGAGGACGCCCGAGCACCTTCACCAAAGATTCTACCGTTCCGAAAAACCAATCAAAGAACGAAAAGTGGCGCTTATATATGCAATTGGGTGGAACGAGTACTCCACAATCACGAAAACTCCTCCTTCTTTAAACGACGACTCGCACCCGAAGTGGACGGAGAGATTGGATAAGGTGCCCATCTGTCAACCGCTGCCATGGACCGCACCATGCCACCAATTCACTGGAGTAACAGTCGTCATGATACTTAAGGGAGCCTTGGGTGGTCCAGACCTTCGATAGCAGCTCAGAAGGATGATAGAAGAGAAGAACGAGCGTAGATGACAGGAGCTTGCGAATAGAGCATCCAAGCGTGTTCGTCGTTGAAAGCAGAAAAGGGTGCTTGGCCCGAAATGGCAAGTCCGTTCGTTTCCGAACCGGACCGCGGTAACGACGCGTTCTCTGGTTCAACCACGATTGTTGCTGCCGCTCTGTATACATACCTTCAGGACCAGACTCTCCTTGCAGGCTGTTACTTGCCATAGTCTTGGCGGCTCACCAAAACATCTTGTCCCAATTTTTCGGCTGTTTGTTCGCCGGAACTGTCAGCCTATACTCTCCACTACCGACCTCAATCGCGACAAAAAATACTCCCCATTCATCCGAATTGATGTCATCCCTTAATTAAGCCCTTTCTATGGCCTGTGTAGACGAGAGCTCCGCTCGAACTTTAGCTCTTAATGCTCAAAGGACACAGGACCATGTATACTCCACCAAGGCTCCAACGGCTCGACCTTCAAAGATAATTTGCCAATCTGCGGAAAAATCACCAAGGACGTCGCCATTTTGTTTCATTGCCTTCATGTCTTCAAGTTCGTTGGATCATCTTGAGATCTGTCTTACGACATCTAATCCCTGCCAAATGTATTCCAGTCTTTCATCCCGCAATGGCAGTCGAGGAATAGACCTAATAACGACTCCAGACTACACATGGCCCTTATCAGGACGCCTCCCCCTCATCGGCACATGACAGATTCGCACAGGATGACCATGTTTTCTGCCATTTCGATGATGGGATGACAATAGCTGTGCGCTCCTTTATACGAAGCGTTAAGCCGACCGTTTATCCGAACTCAAAGGAGGTTGGCATATCTCTGTCCCATCCCAATCGTCTTGGGTGTTTTGGTAGGCTCGTGGCGCCATTAAATCGATGCCAGGCTCGTCGTACCTTTTTCACACATTAATATATCGCATCCCTCAGGCTCTCCCTGATGCTTTCGGTCGCCTCCCTGTGCAGGATCTGTGACCCGTCGTGCACGTGATCGCGTCAAGGCGGAATAAAGGATTCACGATAGGAACGCAACTGTCACTGGGCGCTCTGATTTGTGAGCAGTGTCAGAGCACAATCATGGACTTACTGTGGAGCGTTATGATTTGTCGGTCTACGTTTCAACTCAAGTGGCGGAACGTTGGTGCGCCTTTTCTTCTCAAATTCTCGATCTCATGGTGCGACTTTCCGATGACACAGGGCCCACATATCACCAACAAACGGGATACCCGTGGTCAGTTGCCTCTGTCAGGATGCGGCATGCTGACGATGAGGCACGGCGGACGAGCGTTTAGGAGCGTCGTTGTACTGCTCATACGCTGGGGAATAAGGCAAGACGCGTCTTAAAAAGCGTGTTCTCACGCGATAAGTGGTATGCTGGTGGTATCTACGAGTTGAGATGAGTGAGAGAGAGAGGAACATGAATGAAAGTGTACATTTATACTCTTGGCAGCGTCGTCAACGTCTCGCTTAGGGGGTGATCATCTGTTGTCCTCTTTTGGTCTCATACGCCAACCGCGATACAATTATTTGAGGTACAGAGCGGTGCTGCTAGATGAATAATAAAATAGGTAGCACGCGGCGTATCTCTTCGCGAACATCCGTTCAGAGCAGACAAGGGAGATACCGGCGTCGGCAAATAGAAGCTGGTGGCAATTTTGTCGCCCCTGACTGAGCTGGATTGTTCCCCTTTCCATCCTGGCCTCTTGCTTCACCCGACCAAGGAGTGCCAGGACTGTTCTTCTCGAGGTCTTTCTGTTTCGTTTCTGTTCCTGCTCGTTGACGCCAGCAACACCCGTGTGTGCCAGGCTTCAACTCACCCGCGGCAGCATTAGAAGCCCTTCAAGTAGTCATATCTTCCTTGGTGAGCTCACCGTACCTCCTTCGCTGTCGCCCGCTGATTGGCATCCAACCTCAGCCTAGGCTTCTTGGTTTCTTTCGCCAAAATTTCTTGAAAGCCTTTCAATTCCTTGCGCTTTCACTGCATGCCCGCTGTCGCCGAACGACCATGCTCATAAAACTCCTCGCGCCCGCTCACCCCACCGTTCTCTTTGCCATCACCTATCAGAACTTGCCAGACGAGCTCTACAATCCACTAGCATGGACGACATTGCTCAACGGTCTTAGCACCGATAACCTCGAGCCTCCAAAGTTCATCCATGCTCTCGACAAGGCAACATGGGTACCTAGCATTCTGCAGGAGATCACCTTCAACGTCATTACCTTGACTGTATCGTGTCTCTTTGTCGACGGTACCTGTGAGGAATGGCCGCTCATGTCCCCGGCCTGTCTAAAGGCTTTGGATAGCGTCCTCTCTGACGTGAACATGTCCTCTACGGAAACAGAAAGGGAGCGGGAACGGGAACGGCATAAAGAGAAACTGAAGCAGACGGAACTCGCCAGGCAGCAGTCCCTGAATTCTCCTCCAACGACGGTCAAGGTTACTGGGAAACATAAGAAAAATCGCTCACTTCTTATGTCTTTAGTATCGTAAGTGTATTCTTCATGTCTTGCCAAACTTTCTTATATTCACGCCTCGTAGAACCTTTGTATCACTGCCGTCGTCGTCGTGCCATGATCGGGCGGCCTCAGCTCCCATCACTCGCGTGCCTTCTCCCAGTCCATCTCACGTCGAGCCGTCAGTCGAGATCGAACCAGAGCTCCCGCCCTTGCCTCTACTGAGCCCCAAAGCTCTGCGGCGACGTGCTCGTTCCACTCTAGTTGACACCTTTCGAATACACGTACTGAGCGAGCTGAAAACTCGACTTCCTCAGGGTGGTTACTACCCATGGATTGTCCAAAGCATGCTTCGTCGTGCCTCAGATGCCATGGCTGAAATCATTTCCCAGACGGATGGGTTCAATTCGGACTACACTGTGTCGCCGTTTGAGGACGAAAGTTATTTCCGGCCACCAACCCAAATGCCCTCGCCTTTTGAGGACGACGCGGATACGGACACAGACGGGAGCTCCATCCATACACCATCGACGACGCATTTCAACTCTGTCAATTTTTCGTTTCCTTCCAAAAGCCCGGCTGATAATTCTGCCATTCCTCGACATCTTCGAGATCTTTCCTCGGATGATTTGTACGAATACAATTCGCTGTCTGCCGTGTGCATTAAACTCCGGCAGCTGCTCATCATATCGGAGGCGCAGAAGGAGCATGTGACGAACGAGGCGAAGCAGAGGGACGACATTCTGGAAATACGGAGCAGAAGGCGGGCCTGGCAGAACAAGGCACTTGTCGCGCGAGTGGGTGATATGGATGTTGGCCTAGCGACGCCGTACACAAGCTCGCGACTCAGTCAGGCCATGTGGACTGCAGAAGAGTACGAGTACGTTCCGCCATCGAGCGAAGCGGAGGAGGAGCTGATCGAGGAGTACGAGTACGACACGAAGATGGCACTCGGACGTACCCGAACGAAGAGCAAGAGTGATGCCAAGTTATTTCCTGTCAGCGAAGAAGAAGAGGAAGACGAGCTCTTTGATGTTCGAGAGTACGAAGTGGAGTTGGGGTTCGATGAAGGGTTGAGGTCATGGAAGATAGATGACGACGAGGAAGAGGAGGACGAAGAACCGAAAAAAGTGTCCAAGGGCCCCAGGCCAAGGACAAACAGTATGCATCAGGACCGGTTACCGCAGTCGCGCACGCCAGCGCTCAACGCCACGTCTCTACTCTGCCAGGGTTTAACAGACCGGCCACCGATCTATGCAGAGGTGGAAGTGACTGGCATAGATGTGTCGTTTGGTGGATGCAATCGCTTCGCAGGGGATGAGTTTACTCTCTCCATGGATCTGCCCTTCAGAAAAGGCCTCTCTGTGTCCACCATGGATCCCGAGCCAGAAAAGGATTGGTTGGGCGCGCGTTTCACCTCGGAGGTTATCTGATCTGCTTGCTCCTCGTCCTCTTCCTTCACTTTTTGTCGCATCTTGCTTTCGCTGTCGCATATTTTCCTGCAACTCCACGGTGTACTTTTATGGTTCAAGGTTTCTTTCATTTCAACTCATCACAACAACACACACACACGCAACACATACACATCTCTAATTTTTATTCCAACAGAAATTTACCATCATTTTTGTCCATAATACCCCATCTCCACGCATCGCCTGCTGCTTTTGTACCTATAACAACCATTCTTGCTTTTTTCTTCGTTCATGATCTTGCTCCTACATTTACGACCAATCGCGCTAATTAACGCTCTTTTTGTACCCGTACTATAGTTCACACAATCAATGCTTACACGTCAACAAAGTTGTGAACTTTGAAGGTTTGATCACACTTCAATCAATGAATCACGTCACACCGCGCAGGTTTCCTCCGTACCCTCACCATGGTCACCGCTGACAACCTCAATATCGACGTGCTCGAGCTTATTTTCTCATTTCTTTCTGGAAATGACCTTCATTCGGTCGCGCTTGTCAGCCATTCGTTCTACGATGGTGTACTGCCTCGTCTTTACAGGACACTGCGCTATACGATGCGCCACGGCAAGAAATTTCCTCGCGTGTGTTTCAGTGTCTTCTTGTCTTCAAATTTGCTTGCTTAATGTCTATTGTAGCCGTGCTCCCCATTCACTGCCATTCTAAATGCCACAAACCTTGCAAAATTCGTGCATCACGTCGGTGCGTCGTACTACTTCTCACTTAGGATCAAACTCATTATCACAAACAGATATTTGCTATGTGCCTTCACTCACCATGCAGGGCACCAAGCCGCAGTATGATCCCCATTTCTTGAAAGATTGTCGAAACGTCTTGGGCCTCTGCCAGAATCTGGTATCGTTCACGTGCATATGGAATGTCCTTCCCTCCTTGTTGCCAGGACTCGAGGGCCGGGAGAGCATACAGGATTTGAGGATATACGCCTCAGAGTTGAAGCCAGTTCAAGTCGAAAGTCTGCTCAAGATACAGAAGCTCCACACGCTGTTCTTAGATCACAGCTCGTGGGCAGTGATGGATGTCCTTCCACGCTGGACGCAGTCTTTGAGTTCTACGTTGAATAGCTTGACGCTCTACGTGAGTATTTCGGTTTAGTTTTGTATTACATTACTCAATTTTGATGCAGAACTGTTTGGAACTGAATGAGACTGTATTCGGGCGAGCACTGGAGAGCTTGCCGAGACTCCTCAGTCTTCACGTCGTTGGATGTCCACGAATCGACTACGTCACTCTATTTCGATTGCTATCCAACACGCCTCTTCTCGAAAACCTGTCCTTCACGACCTTTGTATGTATTTCTCCGTCATTCACGATGTTTGTCTCACTATCAATATCGCAGGAGTCCTCGAAACCACTCGAGCCAGCGCCAAGTCTGCAGTACCTACGTCAACTTTGCATCGATACACGGTATTCCGTTGTGGCTTCCCCCGTGCCAACCATGCTTGGCGACATCTTCAATCATCTGAAAAGCTCCTTCTCAACGCTGTCCTCTTTCAAGATTCGAATTTCGGAACCACAAGTTGTCGCAGGGCCTACGGTTATTGATCACATCCTGGCTTCGCACGCCTACACATTGAAACGTCTTGCATTTATTAATTGTAATATGAAGCTGGAGTCCCTTACTTCGATATGCAAGTCATGCGTCAACCTTGAACGATTGGATGTCTGCATTCCCAACTTTAAGGATCCTCTGGTGAGTGATTTTCAAGACGCGCTCTCTGAAGATTCTCACTCGTTTCTTAGACCCAGGCCCGATTCATCGATGCCCTCAGTCGCTCACGCAGTCTTCGGATCTTGGTGGATACAGATGATCACACCGCCCATGGCGCGCACTTTGTTCTGCGGCAAACAGATGTCGAGAAGGTTATGAAAGATGTTCCTCAGTTGACTACGGTCGTCAGTGATAATAAGAGATGGACGGTCTGTGTTCGTTGCTCGCTTCATGGCCGTCATGTGTTGATATGTTTGCAGCGCCGAATGAATTCCGGCAAAAAAGTGACGGCGTCCATGGAACGCATCAAAACTCGTTCCAGAACGCCGACGTTGTGGTTCACGTCTACCGAATAAACTGCTAGCTTTTTAATTGAAGATTTTGTGCTTTGATATACAAGATATACATTTTATACACGTCTGCTCTTTTTCGCTTCGTGTCCCAATCAGTGCTCAATGGGCTGAGTGATATCAGTGAGTGGTCGCAAATAGCGTGTTGAGCACTGACCTATCCCAATGAATATCAGCGTCGCTATTGCAGCTCCTACGCTTAGGACGGCATTAACTGTTGGCATCGCCCCGGCTGACTCTCTTCCTCGCTGTCTTGCCTCAAATTAGAAAACAAGTCAACATGTTGGACTAGAGAACGTTCACCTTATACGTGCCGGTCGTGCAGGACCATCGAACAGCGTTACGACTGAGCTGGACGATACGGGTGAGACCATCAACGCATGCCTTTTGTAGTGTTTGGGACGCGTTCCGGATGGACCGTCGAATGTGATGGGCGGGGGCAGCGATGACATTTCCGCATCCTGAAGAGACACTTCTGTTGCCGCCGGTCGTGAACGAGAGGTAAATCGCAAACAACGCGATGCCCAGTCTTCTAGGCGGGCGGGTGCGTCGAAGATGTCAAGGACGGGCGATGACATGGCGAGACCGTTCGGTCGTGACGAGCTCGCTGAGAACTGGCGAGATATAGACGTGGAACGGATAGTACTGACTGCTGCAATGGCAGAGCGTTTCGTGGCCATGGTTGGTCCGATGTTGGCTATCCTCTCACCGCAAGGCTTTTATACCTGCGTGTGTTCCAAATCGGAACCCTTTCTTGATAGATGCCTGGCATCGAAGCACTTCCGTTGCTCGCCTTGAGCTGGTTCCTTTGCCAAGCGATGGATAATGGAACGTGTCTGCTTCTGTGGATGCCATCCAGTGGCTCTAGGAGTACCAGCCAAGAGCTTGGGATAACCTTTGGGCGGACATGGTGCGGCGTTTACGTTCATCCTTCAGTCTCTCTAGTCAACCGATGTCGGGTTTAACTTTGGCTGGGCGTTAACTCTCAGCGTTGTCAGTTGATCTATCTAAGCGTTGTCAAAGGCTCCAAGTTCAATGTGCATTCTGCGTAATCGGATCCACGAACAAGTCAACTTACATCGTTCACGAGATCGCATATTGGTCTAGACTGACTTGACAGTGGGTCTAATCTGCGGGGGACGCGCCGCAACCCAATACGAGCGCGACGGTTTACAACTGCAAGTGATTCTGCTTTCCTGAAGCTTCTTTGGAAGAGGCCCACACTGGTCCGATATGAAGGTTTGTGGAGGACCCACTTCAGTATTTGCCAAATTGTTCATACTCAGTGGTGCTGAAGTAGTACTAAGCCTTTGCTTAATACAGGTATGTGGCATACCGCTGTAGCCCGTCCTTCATGATCTTATCTAACCAACTTCATCCGAACATTCCGTTAGTCTAGACTTACATAGTCCGAATCTGATCCGAACCCCAGACCATCATTCAACCCGCCATTTTCTCTTCCTCTCATCATCCTGAAGCGCCACGCTGCTTGGATACGAAACAGTTTGTCGGTTTACTGTGTTTCGGGTCTTGCTTTGACCTGCATGCATGCTGTCCAACACGCCACAACCAGGCGTCAACTTGAAGCCCACACGTGCTTTCCTCAAGGCTCATCATGCATCATGTTCGTTTCATTATCCAGATTGCGTCCAGATACACACACCCCGGCCCATATATACAAATGTCGTTCCGAGTCCTGAACCGACCGACACATTGACTCCATTCTACCTCCACCATGTCTGACGACGGGACTCTCAACGGCGATGCCCTCCACTCTCTACCCCGGCTAGGCTTCAACGACACTGTCGAATTCGACAATCTAGTCGAGAAAAATCCCTTCCTGTACCGGGTGTACACACCCAAAGCCCACTCCCCGTCGATCTCTTACGATAAGAAGATATTCTGCGTTGCTCCTAGATTCAACACAAAGTACTCTTCGCCTGTCGACGATGTCGCGCTGCTCAGCCCGACGGTCCCAGTGACCGAATCGGCGACCGCCAGCGACGTCACACGACATATGGACTGGACGACGCGTTCGTCCTCGTGTTATATCAGTACCTCGTTCAGCTTTGCATGGGCCATCTGGGAAGCTATGCGGCGGTACAAGACGGGGTACAAGCACGATGTAGAGATCGCCGTTATTGATGCCGCTTCTTTGAAGGGAAGGGCGGTTACTGGCATACAGGTTATGAGACAAGTTCCGGCTGCTGAGTACGCTGCTTTCTTCATTCATCGGATCCTGTGTAACGCATACATTGTAACAGGCGGTCGCACGACGACGAACGTTGGTATCGGATTTCGGAGGAGTCGCAATCTGTTCTTATCTATGGGTACATTCCGTTGTCCTCCGTCATGTCCTCCATCCCCCTTCTTTCCATCCTCGACAGACTACCGAGTTATTTCCTCCGCAAGGAGCTCGAGCCGCTAAAGCAGCAGCTCTCAACAACGCCATTCGACCATGTAGCATGGGACTTTGCCAACAAGAAAGCCTCCTTCAAACATTTCTGTCACGACATGGTCGATAGAGATTCCGCCGAGATCCGCTTACATTCAACTATCGTCGAATCCGTGCGCCTAGCGGTGGCGTTCCTTCATCCGTGGTTCCACGAATGGGCTCCGAAGGATCTCGCGACTGCCGTATCCAAAGTCGCCGAGCTAGCCTGCCTAATCGCCGCTTGGCCTGATCCTGAGGACCCTGCGGAGATGACAGGCGTTATATCAGGAATGATTGCCTTGCTCGCGGACGAAGTGCGCGAAAAGGACAGCGCTGTGCTAGCGGGCGACGTCCTGGAGTTGGCGGGTGTCATTGACGATCTGGAAGGTGTAGTTTCTGCCTTAGAGGAGCGGTTGGAGAGTCAAACCCAGCCCCAATCTCAGCCCCAGTCTGAAGAGGTCCGGTGGTCGGACACCTTTCCCCAGTCCCCCCGCTTGTCCCCGCTGCGGATAGCCATACCTCCTCCTCCTTCGACTTCCTCGTCCTCGAGCCGTGCCTCGTCCGTGTCGCCCCTGACACCGAATTCATTCGACCATCTGAGCGTGCCCGGATTGCATGACAGCATCATGGAAAGGAAGCGGCTAACCAGCCTTCCGTTCTCGTCACCGCCCCTTTCCCTTACCCAATACTTTGCAAATCTGTCTTCAAGTGGGAAACAGACTTTTGCCTCATCGCCCCCTGCGCATCCTCCTCCTTCACCCACTCCACATCCATCCGTCGCCGTGCAGGCCACCACGTCGGATTGTGACGCTACACCAGACTCCCCTCCTCCTCCACCCGAGCCACGAAACAGGTTATCGTTGACCGTATCGTACGCATTAACAGGCTTCTTTCTCGGAACCTTCTTGACTCTGTGTGTGGCTTCTTCGACTTCGCAAAGGCGAACCGTTCTATTACATCTTACGTGAAGGCTGTTGTAGGTTAAGCTTTTGAATGAGTTTCGCATGTATGTGTGTACGCCACGGCGGCTGTACGATACGGTATTTGTTGTATCTTTAGAGTTGTATATATTGTCCCAATAATTATGTACACCGATGATTACATCCAAACCACCAAAAAAGGGAGAAAGTGTCCAGAGTGAAATACATTATACAGGATGATGCTTTTTTGCTTTCGATCTATTTCTTCACAGCGTAAAGGAACCCGTCAAATCCCTTGTAGCACGCTGTACCAACTGCCGTGCAGTCGACCTCGGGGTCGTCTTTCAGCGCCTTCAGTAGTGCTCGTACACCCTCCACGTTGTCGTCCGAATACGACATATTCGCGACGAGACCGACCAACATCATGTTGTCGACAATCTAAAGTCAAAGCTCAACGCACGTGCGATACACCAATAAAAGGGAAAAAGCTTACAATTGTACCCCCAGTGCGCACTAACCGCTTGGCGTGAGTAAAGTAATCCGTGTTGGATGCCTTGTCCGCGTCGATGAAGATGAAATCAAAAGGCGGATCCGGCTGCATCTCCACCAGCGCCGCGGTCGCTGGTCCGACGATGACCTTGACTTTGGAGCTCAGCCCAGCAATGGCTATGTTTTCGCGCGCGACCTAAGAAGAGAAACGCCATGAGTACATCATACACAAGAAGACGAAGAAGAAGAAGGAAGGGAGGGAAACGAACTTGAGCATGTCTTTCATTTAGCTCGAGCGTAACCAGTTCCCCGTCTTCAGGTAACGCTCGTGCAAGCCATATAGCAGAGTACCTACATATCGGTTATTACGAGGGATGAGAAGAGAAAGAGACTCGTCCGTACCCGCCGAGAGTGCCAATCTCCAGGATGCGCTTCGCGCGTATAGAAGTCGCCAGGAGCTGGAGCAGCTTGCCCTGTTCAGCAGGGACAGCAATTTCGAATGGGAGCCCCTTTTCTTCAGTGTTCTTGATGGCGGCCTTCAAAGCATGATCTTCGTTGAGAAGGAACGAGTTGGTGAGCTCGGCCGAGGCAGCCCAGTCCTCGATAGTAGTGGGAACAACGTTGGGGACAACAACAGCCATGGGGGTGTGGAGGAAAGTTGAAACTGAAGGAGGAGATGCTGATATAGCGATTCTCATGATCTGAGACTTTATACTAAACCACACACACCCTTCACGGGGACCTCAAATGATATTCTCCGCCAATCGCCCTAGAAGACCGCAAAATCACCGAAAAGCGCAAGCTCGTCCCGGATGCACAGCACGAAGCAGGGTGTTTGTGAATTTCATTAGCGAACAAAAAAAACTATACGCCTTTGCCGAGATTATCGCCAGAAGAGTTGAAAGGGAAATCTTAAGCGCGGTTCTCTCTTCATGCGGAAATGCCTGGTACACATTCAAAGGGATCTGTGTCTTCTGTCAGAATATGAAAGGGAACTTCTCTCCAGGCTAGATTGCGAACATGAACACACTGTCCCTGGATCGCACAGAGGTCCCTTTCTGGGTACATAAAGGTTCCGGATATGCGACAAACTCGTTAGCCTCGGACTTGCGAATCCTCAAATCCCGTTCGTCAAAGGGCAGAAAAACACATCGCGATCGGCGGCGTCGAATTATACTGATCGGGGATTCCGGTGTTATGAGGAGGCCTGAGCGGAAAGTGGTATCGGTGTAGGGGAACCAAGTCAACGCGCAATTGAGAAATCGCCGACTGGAGGTGCCTAAGAACCTTTTCAGAATGCGGTTATTCATACGAGAGAAAGCGAATAGATAGAGACCTTGCCGTTAACGGAGATACCTATTGTATCCGTGGGGCAATCTGAGCCTCGTTTGAAACTTAAAAAAACTTGAATTTTGGGTTGGAAAGCGTACTAGACCTTATTGAGTAGGTCATCAGGCTCACCCGAAAGTCGTGGTTTGCACGGGTGGCACGTTTACTCCAGGGTCAAAGCGAGGTATGTAGCGGCGGACGAGTAGACAGCTTGAGTCTACTCAACGGCGGTGATACGGCGGTCATGAATGGCTCGTGCGCGTTGACTCTAGTCGCGAAGATGAGTAACTGAATATGATTACCTGTGTAGGTCCCGAGTATCCATGCACTCAAGACGTTCCTTAACTTGAATTACAAAGTACCTTGAGAACCAGCGGCAAAGAAACCACGATAAGTAAGTCTTGAAGTTCCCGGAAAGAAGGATCCCTTGATTATGCTGTCCCAGCGGATATACAAAATCACTAGTACATGATTTCATGTAAGTAAAATTGCGTGCGTAATAAATGGCGATGTCACAGCGCACGCACACACGTAAAGATTCAAAACCAGCGAAGTTCGAATTGTCGTCTTGGAACAACTGCGCATGACCACGAGCAAGCGGGAGGATCCAAATGATACGGTACCGACAGGGTAAAAGTCTGACCATTTCATTCAGATAAAATCGAAATCCATTAGACGGTACGACACGCACATTATACACGCCCTCCGCGGAATACTTGACGGAGAATTATCCGCATTTCAAGCATGCCACTCGAGGTACCGGGAGATTTCTTGGGCACGACTGCGCACTAGCTCTTGAGCTCCGTCTCCCCATACATTTTGCGGGCTTAGGCCTTCAGTACCGCACTTCTCTGAGTGCTTTTCTGCGTCGCTGTAATCCATGACGACGCAGTTGTCCAGGCTGAGGGAATTTTTCATTTCCCAGCGAATAAGCGTAGGGCGGGCTGGAACATCGTGAGGTGGAACGACTGAGCGCCCTCGGTAGATGTCTTCAAATATGAAAGCCACGTCGTCTTCGTCTATAGGAAGCTTACTGTTGTGCAATCCGTTAACGGACGAAAGGGTGTAGAAGAAACGAAGCGCCTACTTGAGTTCTTGTCCGGCGAGTAGTGATTCTCGTTTAGCAAGGTCCCGCAGAAGTTTTTCATACACCTTTTTACGATTCTTGATCGGAAGAGGGTTTAGGATGGGTTTACCGGCGAGCTCACAAATGATGTAAGTCGCGACGTGTAATCCAAATATTGACGGTAGAGGACCTGAAGAGCTAAATTGAGATAACGGAGGGAACTTGAAGGGTACGAACAACGGACCAAGAACTGGCAAGATTCGGACCCTAAAGTCGTCGAATACCCCAAGCTCCTTGACTGGGCCTTTCTGGAACTCTTCTTCAGGTAATGGGAGGAGTTTGACATCGCTAGGAACTTCCGTAGAATATACTACCGGGATTCCAGACGGGACGCCCATCAGACGAAGACGTCTCCGAACGGAACGCGCTAGAGGATCATAGATAGTGTATGATATATCGCTGATTTGAACCCGCGTGGGGTCGCACTTTGCGCCAGCTCCCATGGAGGAGAAGACCTGGATTGAAAACTTGGTCAATGGGGAAACATTACGCGAGCGTAGGAACCTGACCTTGATGTTGTTATCATGACAATACTTTAGCAAGTCCACTTTGGTGGATATGTTATCTATGGCATCTATGAATTGAAAGAGGCCAGGGTCAGGACGCGGAGCAAAGACGCGAACCAAAAAGGTATACCAATGACCCAGTCTACCCCTTCGAGCAGCAGACCTCCTTCCTCCTTGCGCCATATTTCCACCCGGTCATCGACATCGACCCATCTAGCCATCTGCCTAAGAGCATTGGCTATACACTTGACCTTTGGCATGCCGACGTCCGAAACAGTTGCCGTGGCATGCCGGTTGAGTGAGGACAGAGTGACATAGTCAAAGTCTACCAGGCGAATTTTGGAGACACCCCTGCAAGCCAGAACAGTCAATATTCTGGTCTCCAGCCAGCCACGGGGCCCCACTCACGATCGCACGAGCATCACTGCTGCCCAGCTGCCTACCCCGCCGCATCCGATGACCGCTACGCTCCCTGCGCGAAGTTTCTCCATGCCCTCGTCACCAAAAAATGCGTAATTGCGGGCCAGTTGCTCCCGGATAAGATTCTCGTCGAACGCCGTCGCCTTGGGCTTGAGTGCAATCTCCTCGGGCTCCCTATCCTCGTCTAGCTGTTTTTGAAAGTTGAAATTGGAGCCCTTATTTGCTATCGACTTGAGGATTTCATCATTCAAGTTCCGTCGCCGTGTTCGCCTGGAGTAGGCGTTGTAGGCAGAAAGAACGGTTCCGGTCGCTACAGACGCTGCTATGGCCGTCGCGACAAGCTGCGTCCGATGCGAGTGCAAGTCAATATTCGCCCAGCTCATGGCAGCATCCGGTGAAGGCGTTGCGCGTCGTTTTTGGCGGAGGAATGGAAGCAACAAGTCAGGTGAATATTCGGGTTAGGGTCTCATTACATGCAAAATTTCGTCATTGCCCTAATTTATTACAAGAATTCGAACGGAAAGTTATCAAGCAGCAGTAGGCGAAGGAGTAGGTGTAGTAGGAGCATCTCCACCAGGTAGAGGTAAATCTATACCAATTTTATCTACAACGTAGTAGCTGAAAAATAAGACTTTGAAGGTCAAGGCTAAACCCGCATGGAGAACCGCGATAGCAATGATAATCAGACGTGTTGCCTTTGCTTCAGCCTGCAGGCAGGGATGAGCGTTAAACAGAAGTTACGTGTATGTCGTTCACATACCGAAGCAAGAATGGGGTAGACATTCCGGACGAGAAAGTACCCTGATTGAAGAAACGCAACGGCCACGAGGGCCCAACGCACAAGCGGCACCGGAATAACGCACAAAACCTTACGATGATTGGTGGGTAAAACTGAAGCAAGAATAACCATCTACTCACTGCGACAGGAATCCACACGAACATCGCGTACCCCCACACCGCGACAGCCTCTACTACGCTCCATTCACCTACACCAAGGTATCGCAGGGCAACCCATAGTAGCACCGGGAGTCCAAGTCCGTACGCGTATACAAGCGAGACGGCAATCGATAATAGTTGAAAGTCATAGTCATATTCCGCCCCTGGGGCAGAGAGATACGCAGCGATGGACGCGCCAAGACTGGAGGACAAGAAGAGGGCAAAAATCAATGTAGTCAGAGTCCAAAAAGGTCCGTAGAGGTCGGCGGGGTTAAGATGGGTGGAGAGGTAGTCTGTAGAGGTGGGAAGCAGAGTTGCATAACATCGGGTTAAGACCTAAAACAAACTAGCGTCAGGGAACATCCCAGTAAGAGATCAGGTGCACGTACGGCCTTTGTGTCGATGTCAAAATATGGTTGGTAATATTCTACTGTCCAGAAGCCGGAGGTGCCCTTGGCTGGGTATGGTCGGTCTGCGAGATACCCTAAACACGCGTCAAGACACGCATTTTGCTCTGTCTTGAGAAAAAAGACAGACCTCGGTCAGCGTGTCCAACACCCCTGCCAGTTGTCTCTGTGTTGGCATCTCCCAGGAATGCTAATAAACGGATAAAACAAATGGGTATTTCGTGTAATGGACCAGGTTACATTTGAACTGGAGACCTTCTGGGCCCTCTTCTAGACGCTGCAAAGGCTGTCATGAGTACTGAAAGCCACAGGAACACGGACGGTGGACGCACATCGTCAGCGTCTACCGCAACGTAGGCCATGTCGTGGAAGTGGGAATCAAGTTGTGTCTGCCGAAATGATCACTGAACGGCAGATCAAGCCGGTCATGCCGTCCAGGCTCCAGCCGTGGCGCTTTGGTGGTGCTCGCCGCTCCAGCATACCAACTTTCAAGTCGCTGATGATCCATTGCAGTGCCTTTCAGGAGCTGGATTTCTCAATTCTTAAGCTATATCTCATAATTTGGACGTTGCATTTCCGAGCTCAAGGGTACTTGCTCGTAAAGAAACACTAGGCGCTCGATGAAGTAGGCAACTCAGCTCTTCATCAATCGTTCGATACTGATTAATACTGATTCACGATAGGCATCTTCAAGCTACGTACGGCTGCGTGATTACATTCCGTTACATTCATACTTGACTCTCGTCTCAATAGATGAAAGGATTGATCAATAGATCTAGACTTGTCTGTGAACATGGAGCAATATCCGGCCCCTTCATGTGCTCTTCCTTTGTCCTGGGGTTGAAAGGCGCTCATTGTCCGCGTCGCTGTAAAGGTAAAGAACAAAGTTGCACTTACGTAGCTGAAGACGGCTATTTTTAGGTAATGTCACGTGCGTGTCAGAGGTTACACCTGATTTAGATATTAGGAGTTGATTCTTTCATCCATCTTCGTCGAAAGCGGGTAGAAGATCTACTCTTTGACGTCCTTTGAACGCGGCAGAAGTGGTATAAAATGGATTGGGACTCCCCTCCAAACGCCGAAGCAGACGTGAGTGAAATGGGGCCCTGGATCGCAATTGAGCCTATTCAACGTGCCTCAATGTCGGGTAACTTAATGCGTATACTGTTCTCTCTTTCTGTACTGAACCATTTATACAGGCCCAGATATAGACGCGAACTCTCCGCCTACTTTCCTGGAGTCTCAGTTCGACGTGATCCTTCGTAGGCAACGCAAGCGACGAAAGGATTCAGTCAAGGTTACAACTGTCCCTTCCCGCTTTCTCAATCTCTCGAATGACTTTGAATTCGCCGGCTGGGGCTCGGTCGTCCACACTAAGCTCACGCCGGAGGACGAAGTTGCGGGACGGGCACGCGTCACGTCATTACGCGAGCAAAAGGTCCTTGGCCAATATACTGCCACTGCACTCGCCGGCAACGCAGTCCTCGGAAGTGTATTCTACGCCTTACCCGCTGTTGCTGCAGTTGCCAGCGTATAGTACGCTCTCTTGTTATATCCCCGTTCATCCAGATTCACCGGACTATTTTTCAGCTCCCCAATATCACTCTTTACGGCTGCACTCGCTTTATTCTTATGGCGCCCCATAATGGCAGAATTAGGCTCAGCCTTGCCTATCACGGGCGCGCCATACTCATACATGTGCGCTCATGTGGCTACCTTGATATACATTAACTCATCTCCATTATAGCTTGAATGTCTCCACCAAGTCGTTCGCTTTGATCGGCGCGTCTCTTCTTCTCCTCGATTTTTCCTCAACCGCTGTAGTGTCGGCTGCTACAGCCGCCTCTTACTTGTCTGCGGAGGTCGTGCTACCTTTCCCGTCATTTGTTGGCGCCATTATAGTCCTGGCTCTGTTCACGATCATCAGTCTTAGCGGCATGAAAGAAAGTGCGCGCTTAGCTCTAGCAGTATTATCACTTCACGTAAGTCATGTCGCTGTCACCACAAGACACAACTCAGCTCAGTAGCTTGGTTCCATGGTCGCGTTGATCGTGGCGTCTGCCGTTCACTGGGGACGAATTGGAAATGCGCAGTTGGAGCAAAATTGGCATACCCACTCTGCGTCCTCAGGGAGCGACGTTGCCCGTCAAATTTTCAATGGCTTTTGCTTGGGGATGCTCGGGCTAACCGGATTCGAATGTAAGTATCTTGTTCCGTGGCGCACCATACCAAGTGGTGTAGAGGCACAGCTACGGATTTGTGGCTGGCGGTATTCTCGGACGGGCGTCTCCAAGACCCATTGCGCCTTTCTCCTTGCTGTCTTCGACGTGCATCATTAATAAATGTCACAGGTACTCCTTCATACATCGCAAAAATCAAACCCGGCCGCTTCCCGCTGGTGCTACGGAATCTCCATATTCCCGCGATTATGTTGAACTTCCTCGTTATGACCCTTCTTATGGCCGTCGTTCCAATGGAGAAGGTCCTGGCGGCTGAGAATGTGCTCAGTTTACTTGCCGAAGTGGCGAGTCTTTTCTTTCTTTTTATCTCCATGGCTACATCTTACCATTCTGCAGTCTGGTGGACGATGGTTACGTATTTGGGTCGTCGTCGATGCCATCATTGTGCTTTGTGGCGGCGTCTTGACTGGTGAGGCAGGCTATCTGCTTGATTTGGACCTGGCTAATAACGTTATCAGGCATAGTCAGTGCATGTGAGCTCTTTGAGCAGCTGGCTCACGATAGAGTGATACCGGCTGTCTTTCTCAACCCGTTACCGCTCACTGGCGCCCCGTATATTTCGGTCCTTTCATTCGTCGGGTTCAGCGGTCTTATTTATGCCACGACTGGGGCAAGCCTGGTTATCACGTCGAAGATGTCAGCTTCGTTCTCGGGTCTCCCTTATTCCTTCTAATGATAGCTCATCAGGTTTTCTCTCGTATGGCTGACTGTAATGGCGTTGTTTCCGATCTCGCTCCTCGTCCTTAAATTCAATCGCGGCCGTTTACCAAGAAGCCCGGACACTCCATTGACCATTGTACTGCTAACGTTAGCTCTTTCCCCGACTGTCGTTGCAGGCAACATAGCCATAGATCCGAGTACAGCAGGGTTCGTGATTCTTGCCCCAGGCTGCCTTCCTACTGACGGTATTCCTAGATATTTCTGCGCGTACTTCTCCGCGATCGTAATTCTCTTCGCCACAACACAAAACAAGGCGAAATTGTTGGGAACGCTTTATTGGCTGTATGATCAGTATCCGTTACTGCATCGCTGGAGGCTCTCTCGTATGTGGGGGTCGAACCTGATCTCCAGGATTACAACTATGAAGCGGAAGACTGTTTGCGTCTTAGTTAAGTCTGATGAGGTGAGAAGATTTGCAATGCTTCCGGCCTGTGAAGCTTATGAGGCAGATCAACCACATCTTCCACATGATTATGTATGTGAGACGGAACGAAGAGACGTCGTATCTCAAGATCGTTCATTTTGTCGATGAAGAACGCGGCGTACCCTCCGAGCTAGAAGCTAATGCTAAAAGTTTGTTTCCCTGCCTTACTTAGTGGCGGCTGTGGATCGCTGACTGCCTCACAGTTTTAGATGAGGCATTTCCTGAAATAACGATAGACTTGGTAACGTCTTTTAAACTTTGGCATGTGAATGGTACTGACGATAAGCCCACAGGTAATGGTGCATAGTCCACTCGAGCCTTCGACTATCGCCGCTCTTGCACATCAATTGGGTATCCCTCCTTCTCTCATGTTTATTAGCTGTCCTGGCCCACATTTTCCTTACGCAATTGGGGACATTGGAACTCGAATCATCACACGATAGATTATATCACTACTGTATCATGCTCTGTATTATTACTAACCTAACGACATAGCAGCACAACTGGCCACCATATGTGGCGTACCAGGGATGTGTCTGGGGATGACCACTACGAATTCAATGATTTTCATATGATAACAAATCGGAGAAGGCGAGGTTGCCTGGATATGTGAGAGCTATGGAGATACGTTCGTCGAACTGAGATGCAGAATGCCTGCACAGCTTCGGATGCTCGGATCGAACACAAACCCTAACCTTACAGCTTAAGTAGTGACCACCATCATCCTCTCCCTGTCTTTCTCCATGAACGGCCATGAATGAACAATTGATCAGTGCGTAGGCTCAAAAAGTTGATAGGACTATTTCTCACGTTCCTTCAGACCCATTCGGGAGTCTTGGACATCCAACGACAGTACAAACATCTCTGTATGCCTATGCCTTATTTGCGCGTTTCGATCCATCAGGAAGATACATTGCCTGCGGACAATACAACGGCAGCGCCTCAATATGGGACCTGGAAACGAGAGCCGAGGTGCGCTCGCTCGTGGGCCACGTAAAGTCTGTCACCAATCTCGAGTGGGTGAGTTTCCTAACGTGTGCAACTCGAGTATGACTGACTTTTTTTTCTTTTTGCCAAGCTGGTCGAGAAACTCGCGCTTCGTGCTGACGTCGTCCAAGGACTGGAATGTCATTGTCTGGGATCTCGCCTCGGAATGCGACCCGCTCCAGCGGTACGCGACAATCCGCTTCGACTCGCCCGTCCTTTCTGCGTCCTTCCATCCACGAAATAGGTGTGTAACGCGGTCTGTTTTGATGTCCGTAAAACACAAGTGATGATGTTCAAGTTTAGTAAGATCATTTTGGCGTTGCTGGATACCGGTGAAGTGTATCTCGTCGATCGGAGGAAGGAATACCGATCGCGTGTTGAGCTTGTGGAGGAAGTCGTAGATTCGAGGTCCTGCATGTTCATCTACAAAGTCGGATGAAACTGACGATTTTGTGAAGGTCTGAAATGACGGTGGCGCGTTTTGACCCGTCTGGGCGGTACATCTTTGTTGGAACTTCCGCGGGCACCCTACTGGTCTTTAACACGAAAACAAGAAAGGTAGTCCAATCCATGCCCCATCAACGTTGTGTTCATATTATTTACAGATGGTCGCGCGTTACAGAACGTCTGGTGCAGGCTTCATGAAGGGTATCGAGTTTTCAAAAACAGGACGGTACACACGCCTACCTATTCATGACTTCTTCCTCTGATCCCCATCTTTTCGCAGGCGTTTCGTGACCAACTCATCAGATCGAACGCTCCGGCAATTCAACGTCCCGAACTTTCCGCCATCTTCAAAAGACGCAGAGCTCATTGACGCCGAGTTGGAGCCGGTACACCGTTTCAACGACCCCATTAACCGGACAGCGTGGCACTCTATGGCGTTTAGTCCCAACGGTGAATGGCTGGCTGGGGGTGCTGCTGATGCTGCTACCCACAAGATATACATTTGGGATATATCGAACGATGGGCAGTTTGCCACTACGCTAGACGGTGGACGTGAAGCCTTGACTCATTTACATGTGCGCCATTTTCGCACACTCCACGTTCAACGCTTGACTTTATTCACGTTTTTAGTGGCATCCAAGCAAGTCTTGTATGGCATCGACAACTCGGATGGGCAATATCCTCATCTGGCACAGCCCCAGCGTGGAACGATGGGGGGCTTTCGCAGCTGACTTTGAGGAGCTTGATGAAAATGTCGAATACGAAGAAAAGGAGGACGAGTTTGACATAGTCAGTTTTACTTTTGTGGCGCTACTTTTTTTACTTACAGCTGTTTTCAGGAAGATGAGGAGGAAATCAAAAGGCGCAAAATGAAGGCCGAGGAAGAAGAGGTGGATATCGACAGCCTGCCGAATGACCCCGTACAGTATCCTATAAAGGCGGACGACGAGGACATGTTATGGGCAGACCAGGAGCCAGACGAGGATGCACAGCCTTGGAAGATGAGAGTGCTCATGGACGATTACCACCACTTTGACGCGGAGCGGGGACTGTGATTGTGTGTGTATTTTAGAGTAATTTATATATTTGTGCATG
Source organism: Hymenopellis raphanipes (assembly GCA_003314085.1). NCBI lineage: Eukaryota > Fungi > Basidiomycota > Agaricomycetes > Agaricales > Physalacriaceae > Hymenopellis > Hymenopellis raphanipes. The sequence goes on from QLPD01000376.1 coordinate 24,700, forward strand.
TACTGGTCTCATCTAAAATCTTGTAGTAGTCAATCATAAAACACCAACGCTCTCAATTCGATCGACTCTCGGAAAGGCGCATCTTTGGGGGTTGTAGGGTCGGCAAACGCGGTGTGAGGCGTGAATCTCGCGACGCTTCCGTCTTGAATGGAATCGAAACTAGAGAGGGGACGCATGAATCAGTATTCACGTAACAACTGTTGCAACATACCATTTAATAAGCACAAACTCATCCGGCTTCACACCTTTAAACGACCCCCACATCTGCCGCTCATTATACTTGACCCCAAACGTCTCGCCCTTCCTATCCGGGTACACCAGCGCCACGGGCTGCATGTCCTTCTGCACATCCACGCTGCGGTGGTCGCACAGCGCGAGCGGCCAGTCGAGCGCGGGGTGCGATATCGGACGCCACAGGTTGATGATCTGGAAGCGGTGCGCGAGCAGCTTGGGCACGTCCGCGGCGGGGAGGTGCCGGTGCACGCGCGCGACGGCCGAGTCGGGCGTCTGGTCGACGTGGGCGTTGGCGACAGGCTGCCGCTTGTCGGGGGTGTCCTCCAGATCGCCGGGGCGGCGGCGGCGGATGGCTGGTGGTGTCGTTGGTTAGTCAAGTTACATGAATGTAGTTCGATTGCGGACTTACTGTGGTCGAAGAGCTGGACGCGAGTAGCACCCGTCAGTTCCTTGATAGCGTCGATGCTCTCCTGGTAATACCCCTCGACGTCGACCTCCCCATTCTTGATGAAGGACGTGGGCCTGTCGGAATACAGCTGGAACCCAAACGTGTCAAGGGTGGGAGCGGGCTCCTTCCCTCTGAGGTTCTCGATCGTCACCGCGTGGGGAGAGGTAGTGTAATTCCTTTCGCGCTGCCCGGTGGCATTGCTGTTGATGCTGAAAAACGGCTTTTCGCCATTAGGCGGGGGGTTCATAAAGAAGAGCTCAGCGGTGACAGATTGAGAAGACATGGTTGGCTGAGAGTGGCTTCAAGGCGCCAGAGAACGAACGCCTTAAGTAGGACGAGCCAGCTGACAAAGTCACCTCATAACTTCCACAGTTGACGTGCTCAGTCTTGGGAAGAGAAGAGTCATGAGCTCTATTCCGAGTTATGCATCTGAATCAGCAGAGAGGATGATGATTCATAGTCTCAGCACAGATTACGAAGCGGACAATGTTAACCTACGGCGGTGATGCTCGCCACAAGAGCATCGCCGAAGTCGTCCTGTAATAGATCCTTCACGTCGTTCTCCTGCTCAATCGTCCATTCATATGCCTTGAGCAATATCGTGTCCGACAGGGGAATGAAACGAGAGGCGAGGACGCGGATTATGTTGCTAACGCGGGAAATGGCGATCCGTGTAAAGTCATCGATTTCCTACACCAAGTGAGCAAGGAAATGGAACCAATGCGAGTGCAGCTCACGTCGTTTTGATTAGAATATACGGCTTCAGCGTCAAAGCCCTCCTCGCCTTCGCGATCGCTCTGTTTTATATGCTTGCTAACCCAGATGTAACCGTTCAGTCCCAGGATCAAGTCTACACCGCAGGGCAGTGTAATGAAATGGCTTTTAAGACGTCGCACGAGGATCGGAGAGACTATAACAAGCTGTCCGTTGCGTAGCTGGGGTGTAGGACGGTTAGAGTGCTTCAAATCTTGGACGGCCATGCTCACTTTGCCATAACTAAGCGAGCGCGTATGTAGTGACATTGAGCCATCGCCGAAGAAGGCCTGCACTTCTGCCACCAAAAGGTCGCCCTCCTCGAAGAACGTCCGCATTTGCAGCTCGTCACTCTCCAATTTTCGTCTCTACTAAAATTCTCAGCGCAGATAGAAGGTAAGTCGGTACTTTCACGTACCTGCACACCACCAGGTAGATTGACTGATGATAGCATAAGAACTGCATCTTGTCGAGAGTTGGCTTCGACTTTCCATCGCTTCGGTTGAACCTGTAGCCGCGTTAAACGAGGATTGAGTCCAGTAAACAAGAGTACTGACCTCTGTGATCCGCCCAACAACAAGATCACCGACTTCAGCATTGTATCTGTTACCAACATCGTATCAAACATCACATACAAGCCAACAGCATCGCTCACCTTGTCCTGACAGCCCGAACCGTTACCAGCTTGTTCACCCTCTCAATGGTGCCCGCAACGGACGCAATGACCTGCTCATTGTCCACGTACGTTCCGTGCCCTCTAATCTGCAGACGTTGGGATGTCAACCCTTTTTAAAGGCGGCGGCAGCACATACCGCATGTAGTCCTGCGCCGATGTGAGCACCTCTCCAGGGCATGTCAGCTTCGATGCCCCAGGCGCAAAGTGGTCTTCGTCAAGATCCACGTCCATGTCGTCGTCAGAAGGGCGCGCGTAATTCCCCAGCGTTTCATTTCGCGCCGGAAATGAGGTGAACGATATCATTTGTGGCGGAGGTAACGAAAAAAGGTGATAGCCACGTGTGACTTGATCGCGGACATCAATGCGCAACTTGGCAGAGGCGGCAATTATGAGTTGACGTCTCCATTTCTCCTCGAATAGAGGCTCACTCCCCAGGACAAATGTTTCCACCAGAATCGACACATCTCGCAGGACAGAAAGAATTCTTGATATCCGTACAACTGACTAAATTACATGACTACGATGCTCGTTTCGTTCCCATTTCCTGCTGCTTGAACGACGACATTTCCAGCCACTGCCGAAGGGTCATAAGATCTGGGAGAAGCTTGCGACATGCAACAGGGTCAGCCACGAACTCATGTTGGTCCCAGAACTATGATCTGCGTTAAAAACCGACACAATCCTCGAATCGGAAGAAGACTTACCTCAAAGGCCGTCTTGTAATCCGGAGGAAGCTCTGGAGGCGTCTTCGCGTCGAGGATGGTCCCCGTCACCTCTCTGAAGGCCGCGATCATCTCTGCCGGAGTCAACGCGTCGCCCGCGAGGTCGATACCTTTCTGGCCAAAGGTGGCTGGGTTCTCAAATGCCGATGCGACGGTGTACCCGATATCGTCGACAGCAATGAGTTTGTATTTGAGATTTGGATTCATTTTGCTTGAGACGAGCTGGAGGTATGCGGGCCAGTAGAAGTTCTCCATGAAGCCGGTGGGGCGGATGATGGTGTAGGTTGCGTGACTCTTAAGACTCTTATTCGATTCGAGGTATCTCTCGACGGCGCGCTTGCCTTCCATGCTATGATTGCAGTCTAGTCAGTTTACAATACCAAGTAATAACCATGATGAACGTACGCGGGGAGCGCATTCTCGTCGGTGCCGCAATAATCCAGGCTACTGTAGACGACGTGTGTTAAGCTATGCTTTAAAGCAAGTTCTATCAATGCTCTGGCTATACTATAAATTAGTACACCGTCCAAGCAGCAAATATTTTATGTGAGTCTAACCTTCTTGCTCCTCTTCTTCGGGTTTAGTCCATCCCTGGAGAGACCAGTTCTGAACGAGAAACAGGCCGTGGACAGGCTCGTTGAAGAGTGTCTCAGGCTTCGCCAGATTGCCCTGGACCAATGAGACGTTCGGCAGACTAGCAAGAGCGGCCGCCTTTTCCGACGAAGCGTCACGCGTGAGGGCGAGGACCTTGTACTTGACAGAAGGCGCTGCCTCCTCGTTTAGTTTTACGAGTGCGCGAACTGTCGCTCCGCCTTGCTTTCCTGTGGCGCCGGTGACGAGGATAGTGCGAGGGGTGGGGGCCGTACGCATAGTGTCGATGAAAGAAATCCATACACTGACGCGTGCTTTTATACGCGAACATCGTTCAGAAATGAGTCCTGATGTTCATGACTCAGATTCAAGACTTAGTAAGAAAACTGCAGGAGACTTGTGACGTACAGTTACCTGCCGACACGTTACGCGTATAGACAGACTTTAGACAGACAGATAAAACGGTAAAACGGAGTGTATTGGAAACTGCCGTCCGAGTCGGCTCGTAGCCTCATCCGAGACTCTGTTAAGCTGCGGGCATCTGACGAGGCGGTTCGAGGATGGGCGGACATAAATATTTCAGATTCCAGGTGGTTTTCGCAGTGGGAGTTAATTGGAAAGTCAAGTACTAGGAGCGTCGGGTGCTGCCGAACAAGATTCCCACGACCGCGAGTACATAAACGGAAATTTTCGTCGGCCCGCTGACCACGCTAACCTCCATCATCTTCTCAGTGCTTGCTAAGTTTGCATGAATTCTTTATTGTAGCGCCCGCCGAGCTGGTGGCTAGCCGTCTTGTGTTCTGTTGCGTGTTTTCAATTCACTTGCTTTCCTTTTGCCCACCTTGACCGTCTACCGTTGCACCTCCTCCATTTGCCTCATTTATTATCACCCGTGCTCTGCCATGTCTCCTGTTGACACGATATCGCCCATGCCTTTCCTTTCCCATCTTGGGCCTCTTCTCCGTCGCCACTACGTACTTTTCTCCTTCTCCAATGTTTGCCTGGCCTCGTGAGGTTCCCTACCACCCTCCCCTTCCACGTTCCCGTTGCCTTCCAACTCGCCCTTCTTTCTTCCCTCTTATCATCCTTCATCTTTTGTTCCCGGGCGATAACTACGGCGCGCGGACCCACAGGAACTTCCGACCCGCGCGTCGTTTTAAACGCCCGGAATATCGACGTCAGGAGCCCTGAATAACCAAACAGCGTTGACGCCACATTACATCCAGGCGTTGGCGTTCACGATGGGTTGACATGTCTTCTTATTCTTCTCAAGTATGTGATATGTTTAGTTAGGACAATATGAATGTCTTTCATGCTTTACTGGGAGCAGGTTGTGTAAGACTACTGAGGGCTAAACTCCATGGGTTCACGGACTGATCTACGGATGGCAGAAACCCTGTAGTCTGTACGCGCATCCAGAGGTACGTACACGGCATGCAATGACAGAAACTAAACGTGAATGCCTCAGAACTCTTCCTAACTTCGGTCGCCGTCTAAAGGGCTCTCGCAAATCGCATATGCCATGTGTGGATCTGTGCGGGTATCTACTTGAGTGACTCCGACGACTGTTTACTTTCCGGCGGGCCCGGGATCGCTATGGAATCAGAGACGCGATGATCCACTGGAACGCGTACCGATATCACCACCTGTGGATCGGGTCTTACTGATCTACTTGGTTCGTCATGTCGTTTCCCATACGAGGCCATTGGTACACAATGTCTTTAGTAAAAAATTGGAACTCGGACACCTTTGTGATTCCGGCGACTCGTTGTACCTACATATGAGCTGCATCAACGAAGGAGATTGCGGCAAACAGAACCGAGAAAAACTTGTACTTGAGGAACTATGTGCTAATCTGTCTCTCCTGATAGTGTCAACCACAATACACAATAAGTACCTTCAATTGTGAACTGCTAACATAGACCATAATTCCCATATCTCAATCCTCTTCCTTCTCCCAAAGCTATGACACCGGCTCACAAGTTAAAAGCGAGGGTCAAGTAAACAAAGACCTCAAAATATCCGGTCACCACTAGTATCAGAGCGTATAGCGTTGGGATTGAGCGTAATTGGAAGCCCAGGAAAGTCTTCTGAGT
>QLPD01000377.1:0-37704 GCA_003314085.1 Hymenopellis raphanipes
CAGCGTGAGATGATCAATGCGTTAGATCTCAAGAAGTGAGTAGGTGGCTGCGTTATACACCCTTACTGTTGTACTAATAACGTGCTTAGATTTTCGATTGAGGACGCCTCCATGGATTGGAGCGCTGCTGAGACTCGAGTCGCTTCGGGAAAGGGCAACCAGACGATCATTGGTGTCAAGAAAACCGTCACTGAGGGCCAGAAGAGAAAGGCTGACGCAGATCCGGACGTGTCCTCTGCCCATAAGGACAAAAAGACAAGGAGAGGTTCGGGCAAGAAACCTAAAAAGTAATTTATATTCCCACCATTTTGTGCTGACACATGTAATCTGTACATGTTATACGGTTGTTGGATAGTTCATTTTTCGTGCGCAAAGATTCGTGCCGCGTCTAGCGGGTAATAATCATTCAGGACGATGTTTATGTGGCGGTACTCGAAGGAGAACTAAATGAATCCTCCCAGCTCTTCGGCTAGATCTTGGGCGAAGAACTTGTGTGCGTATCCTTGAAAAATGGCTTCAATATGAGACTCGTCTCTTTGTGAAAATCAAAACTTACGCGTTGGGTGCAGATCGTTGCTTTGAAAGCGCAGTCAGCCACGAATCCGTCTATAAAACATGGGAAGACTTACATCCAGAATAGGTTAGGACTGTCGCCGTACGCTGTGACATTCGTGAAGCCATAGCTCGTGGGGTCGTTCAAGATGGCAGTGAACGCGGCGTTGGAATCCCAAACCCAAGTTTGCACCTATGGGCTATCGTTAACTGCATTCATAACTGGAAGCCAAGCGAAAGATTCATTACACCAGAGCTGTTAGCTTTCAGTGCTTGCGCTCTGGCTGCCAACTTGGCGTTGAAACCCTGGATGGTCGATTTCAGGAGGGCTTGAGCGTCAGTTGATTGGCCAAGCATCTGTTATGAAGTCATAATCAGTTTTTCTGCTATGGACTACAGATGGAACGAGAAGCGCACTGACCAGGGGAGAGCGATCGGTCGGAGGAACGTTGATGAAGAGGAAGTTGCGCGCGCCAGTGGCGTACTATTGAACGTTCGCGTACAAAGTCGCGTCAAACCACACAATCAATCAAAGGAGGCTCACTCACAAGCTTGTCAACCAACGCAAAATAGGCATCCAACAACGTATCGGAGAATCTGTACCGTAAGGAACCGTGTAAACATCTGACAATGTTCTTAAGCTTGCGTGACTCTTACACGCCGCGGTCTCCTCCAAGATAATAGCTATTACCAAGGTCGTTGATCCCGATCCAGAACGAGAACAAAGTCTCTTTACTGGACCAAGACGGAATCAGACTGCCGCTCTCGAGAAAGTCGTTGACCTGGTCCGTCAGGGACAGGACGGAGGGCGTGTAGGGCGCCACGAGGTTGGCATCGATAGTTGCGCCTAGGATACTCAGGATGTTACCCGTCAATGATCACAGTCAGAGGAACTTATCATTACCTCCATAAGCCAAGTTATACGTGAAGACCAAAGACGTGTTGTACGTGGTAGTCAAGAAGTCGACCCAGTTCTCCCCGCCGGAGGACGTCCATCCAGGATATGTCGGGTTGCCGAGGGGATTACCTACGGAGGGTAAAGGCCCGGTCGTGAGGTTGAACCCAGTTTGGGTGTAAGAGTCCCCACTAGTACGGAGTGTGCTGTCAATGTAATGGTAATGATAGAGGGAGGAACTCGACTGACAAGCTAAACCAAGACTTTTGTGCTTGGCTGGCTGAAAGAAGCGTGAAGAGGTGTAAAGCAATCAAGAAGAACATCATTGCGTGTCGTTACTTATCCATTGCTCGCCTTTTTATTCCGATTCGCGTCTTGTAACTGGTATCCAGCACCCGTGCGCCGTGTAGTATTTCCGGGCTTCAACCGCGCTTGGGGTGACGACCGTGTTGCAACGGCAATACGAAGGATAAATTGGCTCCAGAACAGAGCAGGATTCAAGATCGATGTAAAGGCACACGCGCATGATCAGAGCTTCCGTACCGAGTCCTCGAGTTGGACCATGCAAACTGAGAGTCAGATCAACGTATTGTGGTCATCTATAGAATGGATTTCGCATTGTATTGTTCGCGTTCGCATCGAAGGACTTGTGATCACTGAGAGTGCAAGGATAATCCATTTCGATATTTAGTAGTTGAGGAGGATCATCATTCGACGTGTAGATTTATTGAGACATAGCCTGATTCAAAGACTCTTTCTTCGACGAGCAAATGTCGGAATAGTATCGATATAGTCCTGATCTAGTGATATAGTGAGGAAATGATGAAAGCAGGTAAGTTAAAGCGATCAGAGCAGAAGGGCCGGCCGGTCCGTTACGGTGTGTGGCTTCCGTGTGCCACAAATGATCACCTCTGTCACTGTGGTATGTAGACACCGGGTCCACGCCTTTTAGAACATGCATTTCATCGGTCAGTAATACACAGACCTCCTACAGCTACAAAAAGCCTCCCAAAACCCGGGCGACATCCTGTCCAAAGAACTTGTGCGCATAACCTGGAAATCATGAAGTCAACAGCAAACACCTGGAGTTAAAATTTATACGCACTAGATGGATGGTAATTGTTGCTAGAATATCGACATCCTTAGTCAACGAAGAGGCAAACTCAGAATACACATACCCCCAAAATATATCAGAGCCCGTGCCAAAGCTTGTCGCATCTTTGAAGCCATAAGTCGTCGGTGAGTTCAATATCCCCGTGAAGATCGCGTGCGAGTCCCATATGAATGTTCGTACCTATGCATTTCGCTAAGCGGACTGGTAGAAAACATGCGAGAAAGAATACGAACCCCAGCATGAGTGCTTCTCAGATTATTCACCCTAGTCACCAACTTTGCGTTGAAGCCTTGAATGACGGTGTTCTCCAATGCCTGAGATGAGGCAGACTGAGCAAGCATCTGTAAAGTGAATAACCTTCAACGCGGGAAGACATTTATATTTATATGTACTCACTAATGGCGAGCGGTCGATGGGTGGGACGTTGGCAAATAGGAAGTTCCTGGCACCCTTCGCGCTATCAAGTACAAGGCCACTAAGTGCGTGATACACTTAAGAGCACAGACACGCACTACTGTTATTGCATTGCGCGATGAATTCAGCATGAAGCTTCGCAAGACGTCAAGGTCACTTACAAGGTCCTCTATCAGCGCAAAGTACGCGTCGAGCAGAACATCTGAGAAGCTGGTACACGATTAAATCGCGACGCGTGTCATGTAGCAAATCGAGCATACGCATCGCGATCGCCAGAGAGATAGTAGCTATTTCCGATATCATTGATGCCTATCCATACCGAAAACAGTGTATTGGCGCTCTTCCAAGCCGGAAGAATACTCGTGCTTTCCAAAAAGTCGTTAATTTGGTCCGTGAGAGACAGTACTGTAGGTTCGTAAGGCGTCACCAAGTTGGCGTCAATAGTAGCGCCTGCGTAACTCTGATTGAGACGTCACTCGCAGAGAAGAAGGCGAGACAAGCAACCTCCATACGCCATGTTGTAGGTCAGCACCAGAGACTTGTTGTAGGTCGTCGTGACATAGTCTACCCAGTTTTCACCGCCAGTGGCTGTCCATCCGGGATATGGCGGGTTGCCCAGAGGGTTCCCAACACTAGGCAATGGTCCTGTCGTGAGATTGAAACCTGTCTGCGTGTACGAGTCACCACTAATACGTCGGATTTCAACAAACGATGTGACTTCAATGATGGAAGAACGTACAAGCTGAACCAGTACTTCTGAGCCGCTGCTGAGGAGAGCAGAGAGAGAACTTGTATCAAGGCCAGAGAAAGCATTGTACGGCAAGTCGGAGGTACTCAGAACGTCAAGCAGGTAGTTCCTTGGTCTTTTAACTCAACAGCACTCAGCGGGTACATCATATGGCCATCCCGGACTTGAGCCGTGTCGCGTCTTCTGACTCGCGTAGCTTTGAATGGCGGTACGATGGAAAAACCACGGTGAGGTTATTCCGGGTGAGAAGCATACCCCTTCTGCGAGATATCAGAATAGCAAAGTCACGTCCATAATACAAAGTGCGTCGAATTCATGCATTCAAGACCAGGCCAGCGTCAGGAACAAGGGGTCCATTGCATACATGGGTAAAACGTGTCGAGGTGGTGAGGAGGAAGAAAGCGCGCCAACTCAGGGTCGACCCGGCGGAGTTGTGACCTGTTTGGCTACAGCGTGATAGATGCGTGAAATTTCTGTTCAGTGAGTATCCTTACACGATGGCCGTTACAGACTCAATATCCGTCTTCGCAGAAGGCACCTTTGAAGAACAGGTAAGCATATTTCAATCTACCCATTTTCGCGCGCGCCCTGAAGCGTGGCGCAGGTGCAAGAACTGGTCGGCTACATCGTCAGAAATACACCGGATGATGAACGCGCTGCTTTTATACGGCCCTTCCAAGATGCATTCAAAGCGGAGAGCAAGAAATCGATGGCCGAGGATGCTGAAAAGCGACAAAGGATAATTGGGATGGTGATGAAGGAGATAAAAGGCTTGGGAGAGGGATCCGAGAAAGGTGTGTAAACTTTATTATTTTCTGTGTTGTGTCCAGTAAACTGACTTGCTCTCAGAAATTGAGGGTTTCTTCAATCTCATCTACTCACATATACTATCGCTTTATCCCCCCGACTCCCCGACGATCCGTGAATACATCACGGCTCTTTTGCAGACAATTTCTTCCGCGCCTGCTTCACATACATCGATAAAATACCGGATGCAAGTTTCTCTTTTACCCTTTCCTTGAAGGCGTATTAACGGCCACATCAGATTGTCAAACCTCTTCAATGCCTTACCACGGACATCATCCCTGCGATATCTCGTCTACACCTCACTTTTAGACATTGCTCTCAAAAACAACGGAATTCACATCCTTCACCTTTCCCAGCCAGAGGTAGAAAAATGGCTGGACGAGTGGGAAATCTCGTCAGAAGAAAAGAGCGCTTTCCTACGCACTATTGTCGATGCATACACGAAGACTGGAGAACCGTGAGTCCTGCTCGCTTCCATGAACCACAAACTAACTCACGAATAGGGCAATCGCGTATTCCTATTCTCTCGCATACGCGCGCGCTCTCCCCGCCACATCGGACGAAGGAAAGGCAGCCGCCGTTGATGCCATTGCTGCCGCCCTCCGCCTTCCTTCCGTCTTTGACTTTGACCCACTCTTTAAACTGGATGCCGTTGTCGCGTCGAAAGACCACGAACTATTCTCCCTCCTCCAGGTCTTCCTCAACGGCGGCCTCTCCGATTTTCATACCTGGCAACAAGCCCATGCTGGTGCCATCGAAAAATACAGTCAGATTTCCCCCAGTTCTCGTCATTTAATGGTTGGCTGATGATGTACTCTGGCAGACTTGGAAGTCGCGCAATTAGAGCGCAAAATCCGCCTCCTCACACTCGCATCTCTTGGATTCCAGAAGGTCGGCCAGAATGTGCCGTACTCGCAGGTAGCGGAGACTTTACAAGTCGACGTGTCCGAGGTCGAAAAATGGGTTATTGACGGTGGATATCTTCATCTATTTTGTTAGAGTCGTTCTGAAGCCTCTTCTTTAGTGATTCGAGCTGGCTTGATGTCCGGTAAGCTTTCGCAGACGACCCAGTCCGTCCACATCATACGGTCTACCGCTCGGACCTTCGAACGGCAGCAGTGGGAAGTTTTAGAGAAGAGACTTCTGGCATGGAAAGCAGGACTTGCAGGTGTTCTCGACGTTGTTGCTACGGCCAGACAGACAGGTGTTCCTACGGCAGCATAGGTGGAAGCGCCCACCACCAGACGTCTAAAAGTTGCATTTTGGGATGTACAAATTTGCGTGTACTGTAAGGTGTTGTCTAATGCCATGCTTCATGTATGTACATTTTATGCTAAGTGCATCTAAATTATTACCATTCACCGTCAAAGCCAACGAAACCTAGACATCCATAAGTGGTTAGCGATTGATCCTCTTGGTTAGACCTGGCAAAGCGTACCTGCAAGTAAGAAGATTGGGAAATACCGCTTCTTTTCCAGACTCGAACACCAGTTCCAAGCACTGGTCAACCTTCCGTCGATGCAACTGCCAGCATCGAAAAAGTTGTCAGCACCAGACCCGTCAAAGCCGTGTCTGAAAAAGTCGCCCAAAATCTCTCGCACGAGGTTCTCCGACGAGCCAAACTCGTCTTCGATGTATGACTTGAGCGCAGGTTTCGATTCGATCGAGGGTATTTGTTGCAGGGTATTACAGATGGGCAGCAGGATGCGGTAGATTTGCGTATACTTGTCTATAAAGAGGAGGGCGTTGGGGACGTTGTGGTCCCCCATGTGGATGACGCTCGAGCCGATCCATGTCCCGACGCTGCGCTGTGCCTTGTTGAGGATGGTGTGCATCATGCGCGACGTTTTGGGACAGGATTGGACGCGGTTGAGGCCCTGGCCGGTGTCGCGCAGGCGGTAGCCGACGCTTTCTGACAGGAGATCCTGCTCGGCTAAGGACCATAGGTGGAACATGTCTAGAAGAGCGCATATGAGGAGTTGCCCCTTCATAGAGGAAGAGCGGGACATACCATGCAGAATCTCCCTCCATAAAGTAAGACTTTGTAGGACATAGGCGTACTGTTTGCTGTGGTCGTGCGACAACCGAGCACCACCTTTCCCGCTACGGATCGCAAGACTGCTCTTGCCATCCTTGGCCTGGGTAGGGTGAAAGTACTGCGTCAGGTATGTGATCATGCGCTCGCAAGGATCACGATTCGCCCTCAGGAAGGAATGATTGTCGCCAATGCTGTACAGACATTGACGGATGCTCTCTTGCGAGAGCCCTTTCCGCTCGTAGCGGGCCGCAAGAGTCTCTATGGCCCGCTCTTTCCTCTTGATGTCTTTCTGGATATCGCGTCGTGGCCTGCCTTCCGAGTAGATCTCTTTGGTAGCGACAACAATGATTTCCTCGCGTAAAAGGTCAAGAGCACCGGCTTCCTCAAGCACAGTGTAGACTGTTCGTATCGGTTTGACGCACGAAAAGCTGAGTAACTCTTTGACCTCGGGTGTCTGACTGTCCTGCACACACGAGTTAGGTCATGCGGAACGAGATGGTGTACGAAGTTACCTGTAGCAGATAAATGAGCTTGCCGTACGTGGTTCTCATTTTATCTGGGTTCATGATTTTATGTCGTCTACCGAGCTCAAATATCGTTTGATAGAATTCATCGTTGGCTGCGAAATCGCGATCCTGGAAGAGTTCCTGTCCTTGCTTGTAGTCCGCAGAAAGTACGAGCCCAGACATGATGGCACATAACTCGCGAATCTGATGAACAATCCGCTTCGCCTTGCTCTGCCCGAAGCCCAGGGTGTCGATTTTGTCCGTGTACTCGGAGACAGAAAGTGCGGCTTCCAGGAGTCTGAGATATTTCCTTTCGGTGAGGGTGAGGCGTAGTGGGATGAATTTGGAGCGCTCCAAGAACCAGTCGCCAAACTTTTCGCCAACAACGGGTTGCGCCGAGAGAACCACGGGTGCGGATGCAGCGGTGACACGTTCCCAATCCTCATCGTCATCAGAGTCGGGGTCAACATCCATCTACATACCTGTATTCAATAGTGGTGGTAAAAGCGTATACAATGTACTGACCTGTGCAGCTTTGGAAGGCGACGGAGGGGCATCCGGTTGTGTTTCCGTTTTGGAAGTGAATTTTTTGACAGTATGGGTCTTCCGAGAACCTTTCGGAAGGACGTGTTAATGCACCCGTGTTGTTTCTTTAGAAGACTAACCTTTTCTGTGTTGAGAAGCCCAACATACCCCACAGTAGGGATCCGACCCGCAGGAGACACATAACAACTCGGCTGGCTGGTCTACGCCACAAACTGAGATACAAGTCGTTGTAAATTCAACAAGTTCGCACCTTCACATTCTATGCAATATCCTTCAACGGGTGCTTTCTCCGGTATTTCTTCGTCCCAGCCATCAGCTGCCTTGGGATGCTCGACCGACTCGTGTTCGTCACCAAGGATGTTCTCTAGAGAGAACTTGTTGTTTGTCGTCGCCGTGGACGACGACGCGGTCCCGTTCGTACCGTCCATGGAAGGAAGCGTACACGAGCGAAATCATGTCGACCTGTCATTTGTCAACTCGTGGCTGTGCAAATATTGTTAACTTCCGACCATGATCAAGAAACGAAGCCGTCCTCAACCTCGCGTAAGGGAACCCTCGCCGGAGCAAGACGATCAGGACGTCGTCGAGGAAGGAGATGAGAAACTGCCGTGAGTTGAAACTAACTTCGTTAATTAGCATTGACTGAGAGGGTACCGATAGATTGGCAGACCTACTTGAGCTGCGCAAGCTCAGAAAGTCGCGGCAAGGCATCGACGTAGCAAAGCTCAACAAAGGAGATACTAAGAGGAAGAGAAAACGGCCGGCGGAAGATGTGGACCCCGGAGGATTGAAGAAAGGATACGTTGAGGATGAAGAGTAAGTTACCAACCTTGACCTGCATGAATCCTCTCACCCGAGTCAGTGACGACGAAGAACGCGAAGCTAAAGCACGACGTGCAGTTCGCTCCAGCAACTTTACACAGCAGACAAACGCTCTAGACGTGGACAAACACATGTGAGCTTCAAGTATTGATATCTCGGTATTCGCTCATCGCAACCCCAGGATGGCTTATATCGAAGAGAATCTCAAAATCCGTAGTCGACCCCGCGAGGCCGAAGAGAGCAAGCCAATAGACCCGCAGGACGCCTTATATGACCTCGCCGGTCACCTCAAAGTTTCACAGCAAAAGACCACAACCGACGAAGGAAATGTCTCGAATAGCATATCAATGCTCACGGCAATACCAGAAGTTGATCTGGGCATGGAGTATGTGATTGAGTTCTCGACCTCATTCTTTTCTGACGCGTCGACAGTGCACGATTAAAGAATATCGCAGACACCGAGAAAGCCAAACGCGTTGTTGCAGAAGAAAAACATGAATGGAAGCAAAGCAATAATGACGAAGCTCATCTTGCTGCCAATCGATGTACGCCTTCCTCCAACCCTCCGCTTTCAAACTAAACTTTTCTATGCAGTCTACCGCCCGAACCTCAAGTCGAAGTCCGATGCCGATATCATGCGTGACGCCAAACTTGAAGCCATGGGCATCTCCCCGTCTGAGAGCAGGTCAGCAAAGCGTCATGACAAACCAATGGCCACAGACGAAATGGTGTGATCATGCGTTAACTGTTGAACACTTTCTAACATCCATTACAGGTCATGGAACGGTTCAAGAAACATATGCGAAAGTAGCATTGGTCCGTGGATCTTGTGTATCTACGACTTCTGCTTTTTAACACGACGTCACCAGATCTTTGAGCTTTCCAAAGTCTGGCGTTCCCAACCCCGTCACTTTCGCCACGTCAAGAACGCATATGCCCAAGATCAACGTCACTCACCAGGATCCCATCCAACCGTCGCCTAGACATGTCCAATCAGTTCGTCGAGAACAAGTAATGAGGCATTTGGTCTCACATTAAAACCAGGTGTGCCGCATCCTGGTGCATGGCCAGCGGTGATATCTTTGAATCCTTGATACCCGACGAGATAAAGCCATGGATTCAACCAGCCAAGTGACTTGCGACCAGCGCTCAGCCTCACGTCGTTCAGTAGGGCAACGACACCTGCGAATGCTGGTGCAGACGCAGACGTTCCTCCAATCAATACTGGTTGGCCTCCAATATAAACGCGGAAGTTATAGGACTGGGCGGAAACATCTGGGATACCCTTTCATTTCGTCAACTGTTCGGCACTTAGATTCTGCAGTTCAAATGAAACATACCCTTCCAGTGCTTTTGTTTCCCCTCAGCAAATCAATTCTCAAACCATTTTAAAGCACATACCGATTATACAGTCCCGCGTATGTTCCATTTGGCAATGCCTTTAGGAAGCGCTCTACTACTTGCTTTTGGTAGCCAGGTCGAGGGAAGTAATCGCTGAACCCGCCTCCCGAAAACCCGACGCCGACTTCGGGGATGCGGTACGTGCCTCCAACAGATGTAACACTGGTTTTCAGAAAGAGTCAGGCTGCGTTCTGCCCTTAGTGTATATCACAACGTACTATGGACATGAAGCCGGAAAGACTGATGGCAATAGTGAAGAAATGAGTAGAAAATGTGGCGGAGACACCTACCTGGAATAAACTTGGGAGTGCCTTTCCCGTCGTTGGAAACGCATTGGCTCGCAGGCCCAGAAACTCCCACACCGCCATCGCCACTGCTGAAGATCACGCTCACGCCACGAACGCCTGCGTAGACATCAGTTCAAAAATGAAGAGAAGAGCTCAAACATTGTACCCAATTGAGCAAAACCCTTGCACACTCTCCGCGCGTAGTCCTCGGGTACTGATATTTTGCCATGTCAATAACAATTGCAAATGAATGAGAAGGCGTGGATTGACACCGACCCGTCTGCTCGTCATCACCATAACTCGTAGAGATCACTTGGGGAAGAACGTCTTGTTTTAACATATAATTGAGCCACTATCACATCGCGTAAGCTTCCCTCCTCACAAAGCAGAAACACTACCAACATCCGCATACGGCTCATTCGTATTCTTGACAGTAATATTGTCCGCCTTGAACGGAGGACGCCCAGCCGTCGAGTAGAATGTACCAGGAACGGGAGATGCCAGCCCGAACGCGAACTGGACGTCCAAGTTGGCCTCGGCACCCGCTTGCATGGGATCTTGAGAGTTCTCCCCGCCTTGAGTCAGATTTGTGAACCATTATGTAGTCACAGACACGTTATCGTTCTCGTACATACCATTAACTAATTCAACAGAGAAATTGTTCTGCGGTGCACCCAGCACCTGATCCTTTTGAAAAGTCCAGTAGTCTTGCAGGTTGGCGTATTGCTCCAAATACCCCGTAATCCCAATCCGGTTGTCGGGACGAACGGTCGGGGTGTACGCAGTAGCGTTGTAGAGCTGCTTCAAACAATCGAGGGTAATCGTTCCATTGCATCGCGCGTCGACGACCAAGCCAGATGCAGGATCGACTATATTACCACCCGGCGATGGGGAAAAGGCTTGACTATCATCTTGCTGGTCATGCACAGTTGACCTAAACATACGTCCTCGAGCGAACATCGTCGTCGGCTGGATGACGTCGATGTGCTCGTGGAGGTGCTCCGGTAAACTGTAATTGAGCGTCCGAACGATATAATTGTCATGCTCTCTGTGTTTCCACAGTTGGTATCTCTAGAAAAAGCCGTAAAACGCCACACCGGCCACATAGGACACCGAAGGACCAACCGTGTTCAGCATATCTTCCACCGTAGATACCGGTAGGTTAACAGTGATCCAATCGTTGCCTGGAGACCTAGACAAGTGTTCCTCCCGTATTGCGTACGTCGCAAACCATCCGTCTACTGCATCCAGAGTCACAGGATGAGGTCTAATGAGATCCTCCACTTCGGCTTTTGACAAATGCTCTCCGTAACGCTCGTGGAACGGATTACTGATCTCGTAGAGATGGGTCTCCAAACGGTCGAAGTTGGATTGTCGTAAAGCGATTTGGAGTTCGATGGTATGATTGGGAGGAGGAATACCGTAGGGGATCCAGTCGCTCGGAGGAGTAATGCTGTCCTTGATCCTGAAACCCGTAGTAAAGGGAAGGAGCCATCCTGTAAAGATAACGAGGAGTAGAGAGTGCGCCATTTCGTTGCTCAAACACGAGTCCCCATTACTTTATAGTAACTCGGCGTAAGACTGGAAGCAATGAGTAATGGAAACGGGGTTCTTAGTCAATGTAGTCAGTGAAGAAGATACTCGATACGAGTCGCTTGACAGCAGGCATACGCCACGACAAACGTGTCCGCGAGCAATCATGTATCACCGTGTTATTGCCGGCATTCACAAGAAAGATCGTTCTGTACAAACGAAGGGTTGGTAGAAAGAGAAGCAAGATCAAATCAAGTCCTTGAGCAGCCCAAAGTTGGGAGTCCCAAACCCAGTCACTGTTGAAAACAGTTAGTTGAGGGGAAACCAAGAAGCAAAAGACACACCTGGATCCCACCCTTTCGTAGCCTAAATCAACGCGCTTCGTTAGTGCGCCAAACGATCTCAGAAATAAACTTACATTAAATCCTTCCGTTCCACATCCTGGGTTGTTACCGATCGTAATATCATTAAAGACCGCACTAATACGGTCCTTGTAAATCAATGGGTTGAGGAAGCCCAGGGTTGGTTGTCCTTTAGATAGGCGAACATCGTTGAGAAGAGCAATGATTCCAGCAGCCGTGGGTGATGAAGCAGACGTCCCACCAACCGAGATTATGCTTCCTTGGAACCACACGCGGAACCGTCGTCCTTCGGCTGCGATATCGGGAATACCCTAAACATCGGGTCAGCATCGAAGGCCAAACCAAAGATAGCAACGAACCCTTCCAGAGCTGCAATAACGTGAGTATTCTTCAAAAGTGTTCGGCTGGACGGAAACTTACGCGTTGAAAAGGCCGGCGTAGGTTCCCGGCGCGAGGGCATTGATGTAAGCTGGAACCACGCTGTCCTGGTAAGAAGGCCGAGCAAACTAAGTAATACCGGTCAGCCCCTAGACCAACCTAATCAGGCAGCCTACTCACGTAGCTGCTGAATCCTCCTCCAGAAAAGTCGACTGCGATTTCCGGCACGTTCACCGTACCTCCGATGGCGGTCACACTATTATCGTTGAAAATTCAGAAAAATCCACGAGGGCAAGGATGAAGGCCTCACAAAGGACATCCACTAAAATCGTTGATTGAGTAGTGTGTGGCGTACCGTGGGAAAGTCACGTGACTCAAACTTACGCGGGGAAAAGAGGCAAAAACTGCGTCGTATTCTTGCCATCCAAACTTTGGCATTGCGCCGTACTCGTGGGACTGCCGTTGCCCACTCCTCCGTCTCCTGAGCTGAAGGTGAGCGTTATGCCTCGTGCACCTGAAGTTCCAAATGAATAGTGAGGACGCGTACTTTCAAGAGTCATACACACCAAGTTGGGCAAATCCTCGACAAGCGCGCTGAGCGTAGCTAAAGGGAACCGTCTGTTCGGGCTCTCCATAACTCGTAGAAATCACTTTCGGAGGATCCTCCTGCGCCAAGACAAAGTCAATCCACTAGTACACAAAAAGGTCAACGCCGGATTAAGACTTCAATGCAAGACGCATACATACATCATTGTACGGCTCATTCGTATTCGCCGAGGTATCCCCCGGCGCCTGAATAATAGGCGGCCTTCCAGCCGTCGAGTAGAACGTCCCCGGAATGGGATGCGTAAGCCCAAACGCAAACTGCACGTCCAAATTGGCTTCCACGCCAGCCTCGGAGATGTTCTGGCTGTTGATGCCGCCCTTGACCGAAATGACCTCGAAGGATGAGTTGACAGCTCTGGGGACTTGATCGGCGTAAAAGGACTGCAGGTCCGCCTCGTTGGCGTATTGCTCAAGGTAGCCCGTGATCCCAATGGAGTTGTGCCGAGCAGAGGGCGTAAAGCCAGTAGCGTTGTACAATTCCAGGAGGCAGTCGATGGTGATGGACGTGTTGCAGGCGGGGTCGACAATCGCGTTTTGAAGCGTGGCAAAGTTCGGCTCCTCTTCGATGATGACATGGCTATTCTGATTCTTCCATCGCCCAAAGAGCGTCGTAGGTTGCACGACGTCTATATGCGCATGCAGATAGTCGGGAAGGCTGTACCTCGTGGTGCGAACGAGATGCGTGCCGTCGACGTGTTTCCACACTTGATAGGTCTGGCAACGCGTCAATACACTTCCGGAAAAGGGGAAATATGCTCACCGTGTCAAGCATTTCTTCGACCATCTTGACGGGGAGCGTGACGCGTATCCAGTCGCGTGCCGAAGACCGCACGATGCTGCTGTCGTCTACGCCATACGACGCAAGCCATTCGTTGACCAAAGCGAGCGCCTCGTCGTGAGGGGCGACAAGTTCGTCGACTTGCGCCTTTGTGAGATGTTGTCCGTAACGTACGTGGTCGGGATCGCTAACTTCGTATAAATGCTGCTCAAGAACGTGAAAGTTGGGCTGGACAAGGCCGATCTGGAGTTCAATGTTGTGCTCAGGTGAAGGTAATCCGAGAGGATGCCATCCCGCAGGTGCGTTGAACGACTCTTTGAGCTCGTGAACGAAAGAGTTCGTCGAGGGGGCGGCAAGTATCAAGGGCAGAAAACCGGCGTAGAAGAGCAACATTGTGCAGATGGGCGAGTCTGTGTCAAAAGAGTGGCTTATATAGCATAGATAGACGGCATATGGTGATGGTGATGATGAGAAGAAGGCATCAGGGTACTGAGAAACTCGTGCCACCTTTGGCTATCAGAAGCTTCTAATTCGGTATGAACACGATCAAGGCAAGAGACAGGTCAGGAAATGGGGTGAATGCTCGGAACAAATCATATGGCGACAGTATGTTGCTGACAGTAATACTGAATGATACCATTCCGTTCGACAAGTCACGAAAAATAGAACTAATGAGATAAACGTTAGAACGGGTCTATACAGGAAACGATACAAATCCAGACAATTATTGGAAAGGCTATAGAAACAACGGGGCGTCCGTGCCACAGGTGATACATATCATACATTTTAGGTTTCTGCAGCAACGCCGTGCTCCCCGACAGGTGTATCGGCGAGAGATACGGGCGATGGAAGCGCTGCGGGTATAGGGGAAGCATGACGAGAAAGCATTGATTCTGGTGGGCGGAGACCTCCGCGACGAAGCCGCGGTCCCATCGCCCTTTCCATACTAACCTCCCGGTCCGTAGAACTCTGTCTCGACGAAGAAGCGCCAAATAACCATGCAGGGGGGATATGAGCCCGCGGTTCATCTTCAGCGTCATTCAAAAGTTCCATGATTCCCTCCCGCGACGACTGGCGGCGCCTGCTGTTACGACCCAAAGGGAAAAATCGTCTAGTACTAGACGAAGCCGCCGAGCCTGAGCGTCCAGGATCTTGCTCTATATCGGTGGACGCAGAGTAGAGATCCATGGACTCTCGGAGCGAATCTCGTATCGACAAGTCTCTCGTGACAGAACGGCGACGGGATGTAAAGTCATTAAAGTCGACCGTACGAGAACGAGTGGGTCGGCGGATAGACGGTTGACGAGTCAAAGAGTGGGAGTGAGAGGTAATGTTACGTCGCGGCGGAGGAGGTGGGGAGGAAGCAGGGAGCGAATTTGGCATAGTGAGGGCGTCTATTCCGAGGGGATCAGGACTCGAAGTGCGGACAAGTGAGGTGGCCCATTCATCCGCCCAAGCACCATCACTGTTATATGCTTCGTAAACGGGGTTCTGCCGTACACCTTCCATATTAACGTTGCCGCTGGCATCAAGAAAACCTTCAAAATCCTCTTCGTCCAGGTCTACAAGTTGTTGTGATGGCGACCTGGCCACCTCGGAGATCACTCGCCGTAGCCTGCGCGGTCTGAAAATTTGCGAAGAGTCACTGATGATAGAGCGCAGACTGCGCGCCGTCCGCTCCGATAGCCGTTTTTTGTCGGATTCGGTTGCGGTGGATCGGTTGCGTCGGTCGGCCATTTCCTAGCCGACTTGGTTAGGTGGCGATGGCATACGAAGCAGAGAACACACCTTGACCAGGATATCAATTACCGTAGTGGTAAATGAATCGCCTGCGTCGAGGTCTTCAATGAAAGTTTCATAGCTGATTGTGGGCTCCGACTCCGACTTTTCTAACGCCGTTCGACGGATGGACGCAGACCTAGGACACAATGAGCACGCAGAGACTTGAACCTCGGTTCGACATACACAATAGTCTTCAATTTATGATGAAGAACATCATCATAGTAGTCGGGAGTCCTATTTCAAGTCGGATAAGCACGGCTTTATACGATCGGAGGCAATTGCGGCAATTTACCATTTGCCCATTTTCTAAATCCAAATAAAGAATGAAATTGCCAGAAACAACTTCAAGATGGCTCTCCAAAAGAGTGAACTTGTAGAGAGGCAGAGAAGAATGGTTGTTTTCAACGTTGATGGTGGTCAAGACAAAAGAGAGACGACAAAGCTCTTGCACAACACATGTCATCAAAAGAGTGTGGCGCACACAGCCACAGCACCGCATTACATGAAATCCGCAAACAAAAAATAGTATTCATAGAAAAGAGTGTAATCATGGTGTACCTGGACCATCTGGAACATTAGCAGTAGTAGTACTGTTACCATTAGGCTTTGGTCGAGGAGAAGAGCTCGCAGGTCGATCTTTACTGCTAAGCAGGCTCTGGAAAAAGTTTTGCAACACCTCATGTTGCGTCTGCCCACCGGTAGGACTGGGGGTACTCGCCAATGATGGAGACGATGGTACCCGGCCAGATGAGCCAGACTGCACAGTCGAAGCAGTCAACGATGTCGGACGCGTGCTTGTCGCCGTATTGCGAGATGCCATTCGTCGCGCAGCAGCAGCATCCGGCACACTCGCGTTCGAAGCACCACCACCCACCTCCATCTCCGATAACGCACGAACAACATTCGGTAAACTGAATGTACTGCTTCCCAGTGGTCCGACAATACCAGCAGACGCGCCTTCCAGGTCTGCAGGATTGCGGAAAGCCCCTCGTGGATCACGATCAGGCTTCTTTGCGTTCTCGTCATAGTTCTTGGCAAGGAATGTTTGTTCTGGCGTTGGGCTGTTGAACGGCGGTAATGGTGCGGGCTAAAAAACCGTGAGTATGGTTCGTGTCCAAAATGGACATGAAGAACATACCTTGGTGCCTTGGTCGGGTACGAGAGTACTAAACATCTTCTTCGCACCTACTTCCTCGGAAGGAGAGCCGTCGTCCTCCAAGTCTCGGTCCCAAGCATCTCCCCACATCCTGGGCTCGAACTGACGTACGATCTCAATCTTACCCCAGCTATCCCATCCAGCAGGAATTACAAGGTGGTCACGATCCAGAGGATTAGGTTTGTGATTGAATGGGAAAGGATTTCGGATTGGGGCTGGAGCATCAGAACCAGCCATCGCTGGTGAAGGCGCAGGAGGAGTGAACAGCATATGGAGGGCATATTGACGCAACACTTGTAGTGTTGCTGGTAAAGGTGTTGTATAGAACAGCGCCGCTCCGTCTGTATAGATTGTTTAGTCGAAAACCTCCTACTTGAAAGAAACACTTACATTTGAGGCATATGGTACGCAAAACTTGCATTATACCATCTGTCCTCTCCTCCCACTCCCCTCCGGTTCCTTTCACCATCCCGCCCATGCCAGACGCGCCTGCTACTAGGTCGTGTCCTTCGTCGATAAGGTCCGCTTTCGTGCATGTCACAATAATGGGGACACCCGCCGAATTATGGGTAAAGGTGCCCGACCCAAGTGGTAATAGGGTACTTGACATGGTGGAAGAAGTCGCTGGTATTGGTTCACTACTCGGTTCTGTGTAATGCTGTAGGTGCGATTGTACTGGCAAAGGAAAAAAAATCAATGACACTGAAAGGGAGGAAGACGACAAGCCGAACTTACATCGTTCTCGGCTTTCCTCTCTAGCAATTTCGACCTCTCTTGAGCCGTCACCCTTGGCCCAATTCTCTATCCATTTGAACCAAGTCTCTAGTTCTTCTACAAATGTCCAAGGACGCGTCCAGTCGAGCACAATCATAACGAGCGTATGTGGTAAACATGTTCGTGGAGGGAGAAAGTGCGGCAATAGCGCAGTAGAAGAAGGGTTTGACGATGGGACAGTATACACGGATAGACGTGCAAGGGTATCTATGATGAACGTGAGCTACTATGAAAGGAGTAAAGGGCGAAAGATTTGACCTTCGTCGGCATCGTCCCGTACATTGGCAAAATCGTATCCCAACGCAAAATCAATCTTGAGGTCGTCCTTGCCTGCATCTGCGGGCGGTTTCTGTAGCAGCGCCGATGCAAGAGTAGACTTTCCCGCCGAGGGCTGGCCCAATAAAAGAACTTGTTTTGAATTTATGGAACGCGACGACGACACGGAATCAAGAATGGAGGACCTGCAGCCACGTTAGATAGTACGAGATATTGCAGATAAAAAATACCATAAATCGGCCGGCGGTGCCTCTGGGGATGCTGGGCGTGAGTCCATTGAAGTAGTGGTCGTGGAAGTTCCGATCAAAGCCTGCTTTTGACCGCCACGACGTCCCATACAATCACACCATCATCGTCGCAGGTAATGACCTCTCCTGCCGTATCAGTACCCGTCCACCAACTCTTTGAATCACCCAACTCGCGATCCATTCAAGTCAATGGCTGGCTCATAACCACAACCACAAATCCCATATCAAACGCATCCGAATGCGATTCCTTGCAAGCATCCTTGGGGATCCCATTGCCTGAAATGACCTTTGGGAACAACAACCTAACTCTGGAGCATCGTCCGTCTGGCTGGAAGTACTCATTCTCCACAAAAGACGCTTTATCTGCAGTCAAGAACGGTGAACTGGGCGACGGCGATGGCGGAGTCAAAGTGGACTACGCCGATGCATGGCTGAAAAGTCGGTAAATGGCGCATTCATTACATTCAAGAGGCCCAGTGCATTATTGATACAGTACAACAGCTCGTCTAATAACAATGTGATGCCCAAAACTGTTGCCACCAAGCCTTATGATTGGACATATACCACAACGTATCCTGGCCATACAGAGACTGATTCTACCTACCAACCTACCTGGTCATCCTCAGATGGATCTCCCAACATTCCCATGGCTGAATTAACACGACCCGACCCCATCCTATTCTACGCCGAGATCCCACTCTTTGAGGACGAACTCCACGACAATGGCTCCTCTGGTCTTCTCATCAGAATTGTAAGTAAGAGCTCACGGTTTCTATGAAATCAGTCCTGACCACTGACATAGCGCGTTATGCCGACTTGCATCTTTATTCTGTCGCGCTTCACCCTTCGTGTCGATAACGTTCTCTTCCGCGTCTTTGATACTAGGATATATCATTCATTCGAATCTGAACCGCATATGGTGATTCGAGAAATGAATGGCTGGGAAGCACCTTATACCGCCATCAAGGATGTAAGCATGATGTTCACACCCTGCTCGTAGCTAATGCTTGACACAGCGTCTCCCAAAACGCGACGACTTGACACCGCTTACAGATCCCAACTTTATCGCGAAAGCCCTCGCTGACACCAGCCAATACTCGCAGACGCAAGGTGCCAGAACAGGATGGAGAGGTCTTGGGAAGCAACTAGAATACTCAACGTTGAAGGCTTAAAGCTCAACAGAGCGACGGCAGTTTTGTAAGTCGAAATCTCTCTTAATACGACAATAATAGCTAACATACAACAACGACAGTCTATCCTCACATCAACTTGGCCTCTCTCTTGGCCTGTTGCACCTGGTTCAATCGTTGATTTCTCAACGTCATATGTGTTCCCTGTGCAGTCTTTTTGGCCTGAGGAGCAGCCGCTACAGGTGCAACAGATGACTGAGACAACGAGATGCGTGTGTCGTCCGAGGCAAAACCAGGTATACGGATATTGTGGTTGCGTTCTGGTTTAATCATGAGGATGTATCGAAAAGCAGTAACAGAGACAATGACTGACCAAGATGTAATTGTAAATCTCTGACCTCCAATGTATCTCCACCGCGGTGCTTTGCTAGCCTACATGCGAAATTTGTGACCGAATCTATAAACTCGTCTGCAATGGACAGAAGCAACTATGAACGTTGAGGGTCAGAGAAAATGATTAGCAATAGACGCTCGACGTACGTCTTCAACATCTGCCTCAATCTTCACATTTGGATCTATGCTCGCCACAAGGTCTTGCAGTGTCCTGCGCATACTCTGGTCGCCGGGCGTATTCTTACGACGGGTCCGGTTGTCATCGAGCGACAACATACTCGCATCGTCCCCAGGACGCGCAATTTGGGCAGGTGTACCTGAGAAATGACTTTATTCACTTTTGCGAATACTAACAAAATTACATTTGGCAATCACCAGAAACGCGGCCGCTCGGAATACCGCCGGTGAGAGTAGGCCGAGTCTGTGCCCACTGAACAGCGCCTGGATTTTGCGTGTTCAGGGTGGTGCTAATAGGATAGGCGCCTTCCGAGGGCAAGTTGTTGGCTAGATTGGAAGCGTCGGCGCCAGCGCGGAAGGCGGGATGAGCGGAGGTGGATCCAGGTGTCGACGTGGACGCCTGGGGCGTGGATGTGCCATTTGAGGGTGTAGAGGGATTCTTGTGTTGATCAGCGTACATTTTGAGCTGTGGCGAGGTTAAGGCGTTTTCAACGGGAATGCAAGATTAATTAAACGCACCTGTACTATCTGCGCCTGGCTGAGTTTCCCCTGCTGTACCAGAGTCGTCATGTTGTTGATGAGAAGTTGGGCAACATTCTGGTCAGAGACGTCTTGTCCAGTCTGCGCCTTGAGTAGACTGCTGAGAACGTCTATCATGGTGCCAGGTTGCTTTTTGCTGTTGTCAATCGCTGCCTGATTCGAGGAAGAGGCCATCCGGGAATTGAGAGTGTTTCCCAAGAAGAAACAAGAGAACAAATGTCGATGATGATGGTGTGGAAGGTACAATGGGCGCGTGACAATCGTTCATTGTACGCTCGATCACATAGGTCACGACTCTCCACTCTAATTTTTTGAACAGAAGTATGCGACATGTTATTCTAGTAATGCTATAATCTATCCCAATCCCATCCTGGTTCACTCCATTCAGGCATCTCTGTCTCGTATGCACCCAGACTCGTTGTATACTTCAAAGCATGCAAGAAGATGTACAACTTTTCCGGCTTCGGATCTGGATGAAGCGGGAGGTAACATTCTGGGCAATAATGCTGGCCTCCCTCAACAAGAGGAACTGGAACCTCAGGGGCAATTTCTCTAGCTCGGTCGACGGCTTCTGTAATCGAAAGTTGGGCGACTTCCTCCTCCAGTGGCACAGGTGTAGAAGCTTCTGATTCTGCTGGGGTCTCAAGAGGCTGCGCAACTGGCTCTGCAGTGTCAGATAGAGGTATAGATGAACACTCAATGGTTGCGGTTGAGGCAGAGCCCGAACGGAAAGTGTTCATAGATTCGTCCACGAATTCGCTTTGACCCTTGCGCTTCTTGTTTTTAGGCGGAGGAGGTTTGAGTTCCCAGTGTGGAGGTCGCAGCGGCGCCTTTGCACGAAACACGACATCTCTCCATCGGCCCCAATCTTCGGCTTCATCCTACAAACAATCAGTTGGTTTTCATGTCAGGCGCCCAACTGTGATCACCTTCATATTTCGAAGCCGAGTGATTATACCAACAGCCTCGCTTGAGAGAGGAACGGGAGATCCCATGCCAATGTCCTGGCCAGTCTCGCGAGGAAGGAGTTTGGGTTTTGAACTGCCCGCCTCTTCTTCATCTTTGGACAACGATTCTGGACTACCATCCAAGCCAACCTGATGCTGCAGATGCTCAGGCGGCGCAGGCGCGGATCGTTCTTCACTGGGTACGAGATCCACGCCACCTTTTCCGAGGCCAACGCCCTGAAGGTAGTGAGTAATGTCATTGTCGAATCAAATAAAACATACCCATATCCTCCTTTCAGAATAAACAGGGTCATTAGCTATAGGGTGTCCCAGATACTGTAGATGGACGCGTATTTGATGCGCTAATCTGCGTTAAAAGATTTCTCATGCAAAGGGTTGGGACGTACATCGTCCAGTCAAAGGCTTGCCTGAACATAAGATTAAGCACGAGAGAGTAACAGAGAGAAGGAGGTCATCTCACAATGAACAACGCTACTGTCCGTCTCTGGGTCGTAGCGGATGCGATTGAACACCGTCTTAGCATGCTGAAAAAGAGCCTAAGAATCAAATGCAGATGAGGTATGTAAAGAACCAACTTTGCCTTCAGGATGAACAATGTTAAGACCCATTTGACGATCGACGGTTAGTAACGGTTCATCGCAAACTATCTCTTCTCTACAAAAAAGAATCAGGACTTCGAACAGTTTCACCACACAACGACATACACTGGAAATTCTCCTTTGCAGCGGGCAACATATTCTTTTTGAACTTTTCCGTCCATGAATTCTTTCGTCAATGAACGCGCTCTATCCGCCGACGTGGGGAGAATCATAAGGCCGGATGTTAGTCTGTCTAATCTATTGACAGCTGAATTTTGTTAGATATCCGTCGGTACGGGGAACCAAACGACGTACTATAAACCTTTTCGTATCCAAAATCACTCATAAGGATTTCAACCAGGGTATTGCGATAATATCTTCCGGAAGCATGAACGGGCTGATATCATGTCAGTAAACTGCAATAGTGCACAATTGCTGACGGACGAACGATGCTTCCTGGTTTGTTTACCACAATGAATTGACGCTCCTTGTCCTCGTGAATAACTTGGACTGGAGTAGAGGTGACCGGAGGTTCGTGACGGTGCACTACGTTTCTGAAAAGGGCATGATATAAGTGGTGAAATCGCAGAAAGAATGCAAGTGTCGTACTCCATGAGGTCGCCATCCTGTACGATGGTGTCGGGCTTCGCTATCCGGCGGTTTAATGTGGTCACACCCGAGTCTAATGCATATCTCTACAGAAAGGTTAGCGAGTATACCACGAAGAAGAAATGGACGCACATAGTATTCCATAGATCGATCTCTAAATTCTGTCGAGACAACCTCAAGGATCTCCCTTCCAATCCATCGTTCCTTTGCATATGTGCTATATGGGTACCAGTATGGTGGTATTTTGCGCAGTCCAAGAGGCACTGGCGGGGCCTTGGGCTCCGCTTCAGTGAAAGTGGTCATGACCAGACTTGTAAGAACTCGATTGATGATATCGTTCGGCGTCGCTGGGAAAGGGGGTAGCACGAATCGTGCGCGAGAGGCAATCCGGGCAGGATTAGGGTAAGCCACGGTGGCTGAACCTAGTCAGAAATGGTCAGGGGACAAAGGAACCTGGAAAAGGCAGCTCGCCACGATCACGCCGCCTTAGCCGCCTCGATCACAAGTTGATCACAAGTCCTTTAGCTCTATTGTAATTTGGGTTCCAAGTACCAAATCTTTGGCCAAGGCCAAGGCCAAATTCAATGGTCCACGCGTCTTTGCTCACGGCGGCCTCTCTACTTACAAGAAACTTATTGTCTGCTGCGCAACGACACTTTGACCCGGAAATGGCTTCGACCACTTCAAAAACAGTATAAAGCGCGGTCGTCGTCTTGGTTCTCTATCACCATCAAGCTCATCGTCTTCTGATATGCCGCCCGTCTGTATCATATTTATTCTTTCGCGTCTGTACTGAACTCTCTCTAGAAGAAAGCCGCCACTGTCGCTAAAGCCGCACCGAAGAAGGCTGCGCCTGCTAAAAAAGCGCCGGTCGCTAAAAAGGCAGCTGCAAAGAAAGCGCCCGCGAAGAAGGCTTCGACGAAGAAAGCTGGCCAAAAACGCGCCAGGTCCCCCACGCCGTCTGAATCTGAGTCAGACTCGAGCGACGACGACACAAAGGCACCCCCCGCTAAGCGCAGCAAGCGTCAAGCGGATGAGGCTAGCCAGTCGTTAACGGAGGACGAGGTATGCAAACCTGTTGTTGTCCAGTTCTTCTCACTCAAAACTCGCCATTTCTTTAGGAAGATGCGTCGGTCCCACAGGCTAAGGCCTCGAAGAAAGCCACTCCCGCCAAAGATGTATGTGTGTTCTTGACATACGTGACAAGCTTTATTCACTGTTTGCTCCAGACAGTCAATCTCTTCGGCAAGTTCGATATATATGACAAGGACCTTCCTTGCTTAGCCACTGGCAACGCCAAGGGCTCTCCCGACTTTGAGAAGTTACTGGAGCTTATGAAAGAATTCCAAGCCAAACGCGACTTTACTGCTCGTGTCGCCATCCCGGAGTCGTACGGGACGAGCGATGGCGCCTTCGAAATCCAGGGTTTTGAAGACCCAATGTCTGGCGAACAATATGAGATCGCCTTGGAGGGATTACAGCTTACGGGAAAGGATAAGTCTACAGTCAAAGCGAAACTCTCTGTTGACGGTGGTTGCGGACTTTCGAGTTCCTCTGGGACTCTTAGTCTACATCGCTGCTGGACAAAGCCCGAGGATTTGGACGAAATTTTCGAGTGCATCATCAACGTCAACGTTTCTTATAGTGGCCTATATCGCAGGAAGGGCCATGGTAGTGGTATGCGCCTTAACATGAAGTGCTGGGCAATCCGTGCCCGAAAAAACGCATCTGGGGAGGAGATTGGGTTAACCTTGAATTAGTTGTTCATATGTATTGACGTATACCATGTCTCCCAGATAGCGCGTTGTAAACCATCTATAGACTCTTAACTGAATTTCCATCATTCCGTGAAATGAGTTTGTTCAAAATAGCAGCGACAACTAGACAATATTGCAAGTCTTAAATGGTAAATTTATTTTCGACCGCAATCATTGCTTTCAGAGCTTCGTCTGCAACACGTCGCGCGTCATGCGAGAGTTGCTGGTCCGTAGATAGGACCTCAAACCTCTGCCTCCAGAACATCCACCGCTCTCTGGTGAAGCCTCGTTCTCCGTGGAAAAGAGGTCCACCTCGGGCAGGATCTCCAACGAGAGGTCCATGTTCAAATATTCTTTCGGATTGATATAGACGAAGGCCTGCGTAAAAAATCCACTGAGCAGCGGCTTGAACTTTGACGTCGGTACTGCTATCAACGGGGTGTTCCAACGCGTCACGCAACTCCCATATAGCATAGAGATCAAAGTTGGACACCTGAGCATCGGTAATTCGCGCGACGAACGCGTTCAGATGAATCCAATTCTTTCGAATCAGATCGCGATCCGGTGCTGTGTCTTCAGGATCGAAGACTGTATAAGGTGAGTATCGTGTAGAGAAGACCAATTGCCTGATGGCACTTACAGTTCCAGGATTCGCGCATATTTGGCCCGAAGATTGGTAAATCCTCCCAAAAACGCCCACCCCAGCAGGTCAAGCGTTCGCCATCAGGCTTGAGAACCGGTGGTAAATCTTTGATCGCAAGGAGAAGCTCGACAAGCCTATCCTGCTTTTCCGGTGCCCTTTGAGCCACCTGATTGAAATCTGACCATAAAACCCAGAGGGCCCCAAATTCGCCTCCATCAGGAGGTGGATCAAGTTCCGTAGCCCAGTGCGTTAGGCGGTGAACAACATCGTCAAGTGGTGCATTTCCCAAAATATAGTTGTCGATATGCTCTAGAAAGGACTCTGGCTCTGCATCGAGTGCCATGGCGAGAGGCTCGAAGAAGCGGCGTGGCTGTGTATTTGTTTGGCTATCAAGCTTTTCCATAACTGCCCGCACTGCTAACGATCTCTGTTTCTACCATGGACGACGATATCGTAGTGGACGTTGAAAATGAAGCGGGCCCATCTAATGTTGCTTCTTCCTCCGCTGTTGATCCTGCGCCTGCAGCCCCGACTACAGCTCAGCCTGAAGCCCGACACTCATCGCGGCTCCGGACTATCAGTGCTTCGACGCGTCCGGTTGTTGATACAGCAGAAAGAACGACACGCTCTGGTAATACGCGGAACAAGCCTGCGCCAAAACTTAAACTCAAATTGAGCGAAAAGGCTGCGGCTCAAGCTCCTGGGATGTCATTCTTGGGTCAATACGATAGGGAGCTAGACTCGGATGATGAGGATCTTGCCTTTGAAGAACAGTTCATACTTCGTATGCCTGCGGGAGAGGATTGCGACAAGCTACGCAAGATGGTCGCCGCTCGTGAGGTGTCCAACGATGTCTGGTTCAAGTTCAAGGGTACGTGTATTTTCCAGGAAGACGCGTGATCTAATAAGATAATAGACTCCAGGCGCGCGCAATTCCACATTGGCAATTCGACATACAACTCCAAACTGGTCGACCTTCCTTGTATCATTGAAACGCAGAAGACGTTGGATAATAAACAGATGTTTAAAGTTGCGGATATATGTCAGGTGGCACATTCCGTGCTTTTCCCATGTCATCTAGTTAACGCCTTGTAGATGCTTGTCGTTGAGAACCGTATTGAGAATGACGAGCCTCAGGCCAATCAGAAGAATTTCAACATTGAAGAGTTTATCTGGCCTCATGGCATCACTCCTCCCTTACATCATGTCAGAAAACGTAGGTTCCGTAAACGAATAAATAGACGGGTATGTCAATTATCGTGTTTCGACTCGTCTTTTTTACAGTCTGGCAGACTATCGAAAGCACCGAAGAAGCCGTTGA
This sequence comes from Hymenopellis raphanipes, assembly GCA_003314085.1. NCBI lineage: Eukaryota > Fungi > Basidiomycota > Agaricomycetes > Agaricales > Physalacriaceae > Hymenopellis > Hymenopellis raphanipes. The sequence goes on from QLPD01000377.1 coordinate 26,140, forward strand.
AAGGCTTCTAGAGGAAGATGCTCTAGCGACAGAAGTGAAATATGGTAAGAGACACATTTGCTGCAGGTTCGCCTTTTCACGGTGTACCAGACGTTTTGGAAAATGTCAATCCAGAGTTGTCAGATTCAGAGTTTATGGAGCAAGAACAAGCTCTGGATGCCCCGACTCCTGCCATCTCTGACATGGATCCCGCAACACCTGGTGGAGATCTCGGGGAAGGTGATGGTGACGATGATGAAGATGAAGACGCCGAGCCTGATGGTGACATCGACGAGGAACTAGCTGCAGAGCTTGACTTGGCTCTTGGCGACGGGGAGGACGAGGAAGGTGATGAAGATGAAGACGACGAGGACGACGAAAGTGAAGAAGAGGAGGACGACGAGGATGATGAAGAATCGCAAGCCCGCAAGTTGCTCAATGAAGAAATCCGCGATTTGCAGGCAGCCGTCGACAAGAAGGGCAAAGAGATAGCTAGCTCAGCTAATCCTCTCATCAGAGTAAGGCTTGGTCTGCGGTATGATTTACTGTTTCTGATGCGCTTTGCAGAGACGATTCGAAGATGCTTTGAAGAAGCTTTCGCACGATCTCGAGACAAAGATTGGGCAACGCGATGAGTTACAGGAGCGAGAGAGACTCAAGAAAGAAGGAATTACAATCGAGAACGAAGGGGACAACGATTCCGAGAATGAAGACGCCGAGATGGAAGTGCAAGGACAAGATATTGGCCAACCCATGCAAATTGACTAGCATCCACGATAGACCATGACCTTCGTATTGAAGAGCATACAACATTGTATTTACTGTACGTACAGTATCAAGATGTTGACTACAACCCGTAAAGATCAGCGAAGGGGTCATAACTGGCGTTCGTATGCCTTTCAAACTCCATGCCGTTCGAAATCGTGGCAGTGATGTTACTCCCGTACACGTCTTCCATGAAAGCCAAAAAACCATCAATGCCCGCACTCACTCCCGATGTAGTGTATATATTTCCATCGACGACCCATCTGGCATGAGATATCCAATTGACATTTGGACCAGTAGATGGGGCCCACGTCCACGATAGCTTATTGGTGGTGGCATTCTTCCCGTCTAAGACACCAGCTTTGGCAGCAATGGTCGCCCCCGTGCAAACAGTGATCAAATATCGAAGAGAGGGATACGTTACGGCGACATAGTCAACCGTGGAGTTGATAGCGGGGTTACGAGTGCCAATGCCACCTGGAACAATAAGGACCTCGAGATCTGCGGGGGGCTCGTCGAACGTATTAGTGGGAACAATCGACTCAGAGCAGTTAGAGTTCTGAGTGTTCATGGCCGCCGATTGGGGTTTGGTAGTAACAGGCTCTAATGTCGGGGCAATAATCGCGAGATTAATGGGGACTTGGAAGGCCAGCATGTTCAGCGCCTCCAAAGGACCGAAGACGTCCAGCGCTGTGAACGAAGGAAAGACGACCATCCCGAAGTTGACTGGTAGCGACTCTACATAGCGGTCATTTACCAAGTATGAAGATGGACTTGACGCGTACGCACCATTACCGGCAAAGACACTCGCCTGAAGGAGGACGTTTGTGAAAAGGAAAGCAACAATAGATCTCATGACGAGGAATGAAGCAAAAGTGGCCATTCTTCACATTTATATTCAGTCGCAGATGTACGAAGGGTAAACGGCTATCACGCGTGTAAAGAAAATATCTCTTGGGACCGAATATTACCCACCAAATGTAATATCGGAGGGCCATTCAATGAGATTGATTGACGGAATGCAGAATAACCAGATAATGGGTTTTGGAGTGGCCAATAAGAATCCGATGTGCTACGCGAGGCGGCCTGAGGCGATGAAACAGGACGACTATCGAAAGAAACCGGAAGATGGTTGGAAGAAACCACGGAATTCGGGCCAAGCACTGTTACCAGGGTTCAACGTTCACTAGATAGCGCCGGAAAGGATCGTCTTGGCAAACAACTGTGTCACAACACGAGAGGCTAGATCCTGGGGTGCCTCAGCAGGTGAACATGGACGCCACCAAGAGCAGTTCGGAGGAAGAGCTCGTAAGGGTAGAGCGCAAAAATCGTCAGAAGCCCATAGTACCGTCTAGTAGGGGATGCTGAGCGCTGAGAGCTGCGCATAGGGCAATAATGCAGCGGTTGGGACTAGCAGAGAAACCAATCACAACGACAAACCACCAGGTGCGAAACAGAGATTTGGAGAGAAAAGACAAGGACTCGTAATACCAGGAAGACCGCGCTAGAAGAGATCAGTCGCCGCCACTAAAATTGAGAACTGCGCGCTCATGGTAGGAGGAAAGGAACAGGAAAGGAACAGAAGGCGCAGAAATGGCTCAACTTTCTTATATGTAGCTCCGGGACGAAGGTGCCGAGACTGCCGATTGCGGCTCTGTTCTTAGTTCTTTCCTTCTTACCTCAAGTCTTACCTTCTCCTCCCATCCCACGGGCAGTAGAGCCACTCAAACGCCTATCGTTTATTCGCTGTCGCCCATTTTCCACTTGCATATTTCCTCGTCCTTTCTGTGCATTCTGTCAAGTTGACTGCAGCACCACGACATGAGCGACTTTCGCGCTCCGCAATTTTGCGATTCGCTCAGGGCTCAATTGTCTGTTGCTAACATAATCCGAGCTCCCCCTTTGGTCCTGGTCTATGTCACAGACCCCCATCAACAATTGCTCTAGTCGTCGTTGTGCTCGTTCTTGCGTTCCTCTTCCTCTGCAGACTGTCTTCTACATGAAGCACGACCTCTTGGCACTCTCCTAAGCCTGGGATTTCCCATAGCCTTTCTCTCGACAAGTCTATGGGGTTTCCCTCCGTTACGAGTTATGCTTATTAATATTTGATCTTGGTGGCCATGAATCCGCATTATCGAATGCGCTATGTTCAACCTCGGAAAACTTGTGCTTTCCATGTCACTACAAATCTCTTGGTTCCGGGAATCGTGCCGCATATTATCCGTCTATAAAGGAACTCCCCGTATCGGGCAGGATGCTTTTTTTCCCGTTATCCAGTTGTCATGGACCATACTCTGAACGCTCGCATGTACGACGACATTGCTGGGACGTACTACAATGGACATTACGTCCCAACCCATGCTGAGAAGATGGCGTATCAACACAATCTTCCAGAGACTTGGGAATCATCTGTCCGCTACGGGTTTTATGGGATGTATTTGATGGCTGCGATGATCTTCATCGCAATTCTGTTCAATCTCCATTTCAGATGGACTCAACATCGCAGGTAAAAAATGACTTCAAGGTCTGCGACTATTCTTATCTGACACTGGTGCCAGGTTATCAGAATCTCAGGCCTCTCAGACCCTCACTCTTCCAGACAAGGCTTATGCTCTCTTTCGATACATTGGGTATCCGAGACTCCCTGCATCTATCAACAGATTCATTGCGCCCTTCTACACCTCTTCTAATCGAGCCAGCTCCCTCGTTCTACTTGCGGGATTCATTTTCACGACGTTGTACTGCTTTGCGGTAACCAATTACTACAGACCTCCCTTCTGTGCGTCTTTCATCTTCATCCACGTCGTCGGAGCGATCTCAATAGCTTTTCTGAAGATGGTTCGCCTCCACTAGGATTGCGCAGCGAATGGCTGGCCATGGCGACACTTCCCTTCCTGATAGTTTTCGCGCAGAAAATCAACATCGTGGCTGTTATGATTGGTCCGGGTACTCAAGAGGCTTTTAACTCTCTGGCTAATTATTTACAGGAACATCCCATGAGAAAATGCAAGTTCTTCATCAGGGAGTCGCCGGGCTCCACTTTTACATGTCATTTGTGCACACCATATCCATGACCATTCGTTCAATGCGGTACGCCCGTTCTTCCAATCCAGAATGGAGAGTCACTCATTGCTACACAGAGAAAGAGGTATGCCGTGGGACTGGGTGAACAACGTAAGAGTGATTTTCGCCGTGTGAAACATGCATGCCTCAACATTGCAATCAGCCAATTTTCTGGACTGGGTATGCGGCGTTCGTGCCACTCGTATGGTTATGCTTTGCTAGTCTCCCCATTTTCCGGAAGGCTGGCTACGAGTTCTTCTGGTTTCTTCATGTCATCGCGGTCGGAGGTCAGTTCTTTCATCAAGAGTCGAAGAAAACCTTGCTTAATTTTGTAATTATGATAGCCTACTTTGGATTCTTGTGGATTCACGTTTGGCAATATTTGGACGGCCCGTAGGCTCTTGAATTCCTTCCGTCCTCCAGAGCTCACGATTCGCAGATACTATATGTACGCCACATTTGCCGTATTCGCGTGGGGAATTGTGCTGCGCGTTGGATATATGATCTATGTCAACCTTAGAAGCGGCATCCACCGTGCACGGGTCGAGCTCCTTCCCTCGGGCACTATCTCAATTCGCATTCATACCACGCTACGCTGGACTCCCGGACAGCATGTCTTCCTGCGATTCCCCACTGTTCGCCCTCTTGAATCTCACCCTTTCTCAATATCGAGTATACCTCGGGAAGCGGGACACCCCAACGAAATGTGTTTCCTCATTGCTCCTCAGCATGGATTCACTGGATCCTTGAAAGGGAAGTGCGAACTTGGCGCCGGGAGGGAGTTGGATCTCCCTGTACTGCTTGATGGTCCTTTTGGACATATGCGACCTGAATTGCGCGCGTTTGATTCAGCGCTTTTGGTTGCTGGCGGAAGCGGCATCGCTTACATTCTTCCCCTTTTCATGGATCTCATCCAGTGTCTTCGAACCGAAGCGTGCGCAAAGTCACGTTGCACCACCGTTGAGCTGGTCTGGGCAGTGCCTGTTTGCGGTCAGTCTTTCTCTGTCTTTTCGGCAACCATCTGCTCAGTCGCCCAAACAGATGCTCATGTCGAAGCCCTCCTGCAAGACCTTTCAGAGCAGCTTCCCAATGGTTTTGAAGTTGTCATCTCCGTGTTTGTGACACAGCCTTTAGACAAGAAGTTGGACGTAGATGATATTTCGGCTTCGGGCTGCTCTGAGTCCCTCGACAAGTTACCAAGCATGCTCCAATGGCATAACGGCCGGCCTTGTCTTGCCAGTGCCATCGAAAAGAGATCTCGGACGTGGGATGGACGCGTTGCAGTCACTGGTAAGCTGTAGAATAACTGCTCATGCGTTTTACTCATACATTCTAGTGTGTGGGCCTTTGTCGATGCTTACGGATGTTAGTAATGCTGTTACATCTGTCCAGCTCGATATTTTGTCCCGGCGAGCTAAGTGTACGGAGATGTATCTACAGACAGATGCGTTTGATTGGTAGACTTGTATGTAGGAACAGACACAACATGAGCACCTTCGGGAAAAGTTTGAAACAAGCCGTGTCGACTTCGAGAACTCACACGTGAATTCATCTGCAGTTCTTGTACACGAAAAATTAAATTTGCTACTCTCTACACGAAATCCAACCCGCAACGATGTAAAGTACAAATGAAAGAATATATAGCTGATTGGGGGTGAATGTAAATTACATTGGCTAGACTGAGAAGGGCAGATAGCGTCGGTATATAATCATAATGCGGTCTTAATACCCGCCTTGAACAATAGGTTGAGCGGGCGTCATGATCGGCGTAGGGGGAGGGCGAGGGGATTGGGAATTCATAGGCATGGGTGAAGGGCTTTGCTGCGGCATGTGCGGTGAGGGCATCATGCGGCGCACTCCGTTGGCGGAGGGAGTACGTGCTGGTGCTGGCTGTCCGATATGAGGAGAGTGTGAGCCATTGACAGCGTCAAACCCGTTCATAGCAGAAGCTGGGCGTTGCATAGGGGAGGAAGGGGTCCACTGCTGCTGACGAACATTGGGCAATTTCACACTGTTGAAGTTGGAATGCATATACGATGTAGGAAGCTGCCGCATGCTGTTGATGTGAGCCGCCTGTAAATCCTGTCCTTGATTGACGAGGATCGACTTCAAGCTCTGCATTTGTTGCAGACTGAGACTCGTAGTCGAACCATTCATATACTGGTTGGCTTGCTGAAGACCATTAACCGGGTACACAACATTGTAGTTGGCGTGGTTTTGTTCTTGCGACTTCGGCCTAGTGATGTAGTTGCCGTTAATGATGCCTTCGGAAGCCTGTGGAGAATCTTGGCGTTGCTGGCTGGGGACCAAACCATTTGGAACCGCGAAGCTGCCCTCCATCTTCATAGAATCGAGGTGAGGCATGGTAATAGCAGGACGCCCAGCAGGGAGAGAACCGTTAGGAGAAGGCGAGAATTGAATGCTAGAATGTGTGGGAGAGGCGGAATGGGGGGGAGAGCTGCTCTGCATCCCGTTGGGTCGCATGCCCCCATTGGCTGATATGCGCAGATGCTGACCAACTCCTACAGACGGCATCTTGATCTGTTGCTGCATGGATATCGGAGTACCATTGGTGATGACCTGCTGTGCCGCTGCCGCTGCCGCTGCTTGCGCCTGCTGTGCTGCTTGCGAAATCATCGGTTGTTGACTCGGTGGGCGCGAAACTTCACGGCGCATAGTGTTGGCGACACCTCCACCTAGTCTGAACGGAATCACAGTTTCCCTGCGCCCGTCAGCAGTATACTTGAAGAGTGTAGGATCCGTCAAGACATGAGGATCAAGGTCGGCCAGAAGCTTCACCGTATGGTGAAGGTATCTGGAACATGATGAGATTAGAAAGCGAACGAGTGTAGGGGGGACTTACTTGACGTCGTAATCTTCCACGAGGGAACGATCCTGTTCCTCTGAACCACTCGGTCCCACGGAGGGTGCATCGTCAGCGTCAAACCGCCAGCGTTCCTGCATACGCCTCTCAGCCTCTGGATCTGGTAAATCAACATCCATGGAATCGTCAGAATGCCGACGTGCGTTGTAAGTTGGTAGGGATCGGTTGACGTCTCGTCTGTCCACGTGCATACGACCTCCACGACCACGACGGAGTCGAACACCGCGTGGCTGGCGGGACGATGACCGGATACTTGGGCCTTCAGAACTGTCTGAAGACGAACCTGGTGAGGGGGAAGTCGAGGGTGGGACAAATTTATAAAGTCGCGAAGGAAACGGTGTGAAGGGAGAAGTGTATGGGTTCTGAGACCAATCAGCGACATGCACGTTTGAAAGCTAAGGAAACATACGTCGACGACATCCTCCCACTGGTGATCCTTTTCCTTTCGCTTCTGAAGGGCGCCCTCGATCTTAGTGTTAAGTATGCTGGTTCGCTCGCTAGGATGAAGAGCAGGCTCGGTACGGATCTGAGGTACGACTGGTGTCCCAGCTTCGGCCTTGGGTGGAATACGAGTACGACTACCGACAAAAGATAAGTGACCTGCATGAGGATAGGATGGGAACATACAGGTCTGGTTTCTTCAGCGGAGGAAGTTCCTTCTCTATCAGCAACTCTTCGTCGCCCTTCTCACCCAACGAGGGAGTCCTCCTCTTCAGATCGACGAGTGCTACCCGACGTTGCCAGATATTCAACGAAAAGTGAGATGACTCCCGTTTCAAGGCTTCTCGTTTGAGAACAGCCTTCGCCATCTGTAAAGGTTCATATAATTGTTTCTGGAGCGCAGTGAGACGCTCCGAGGTGTTAACCTGTGAGGCTCGCGTCTTTCGAACAGCTTTAACTTCGCGTCGCCGAAAACATATGTAGGATTCATTTAGTGTGTCCGACTCGTCACCCTGATTCAACATGAGAATATCATGAGAAGGCATAAGACATAGACGTACATTCAGTTGAGGAATTATTCTCATACCGCCTCGTTCAATCCTTCGGCTCTTCCAATGTGGATAGACACATCGCGCCATCCTTAAAAGTTGGGCTGGAGGCGGAATTCCGTTAGGAACGACGAAGGTGGCAAAATGGGTAGGTAATAGAGGGTTGGCGAATGTCTCCTGGTAGTTGGAGAACGAAGGAAATGTCATTCCCTCCGACAGACTCTGTTGAGGTCGTAGGTGATAAGGAGGAAAAGTCTTCGCGAAGGGGAAACGTACGTGATGAAGATACTCGGTTTCCTCGTGTGTGATCAACTCGAACAAGCCCATAACGAGCTCGAAGTGATCATCACTCATTTCAACCGCGACTACGTTGTCAGGCTCCTTGCCCTTTAATTTAGCACTACGGGCCGACGTTCTTGTTCCGGCTGCCATAGATGCCTGGGCACTAGTACCTTCACCACGAGCCTCCTCGTTGTTCTTATCTAGCCATTCCTTATCCCGCTCGTCCATGAAGTACGTGCATCCCTGTGCGAGTCCGCCCAGACACGACTCTTCAACAGTTTTGGACGACTGAACATAGGTGAAGAACTCTCGCCCTCGCTTGGGAGGATAAAGCTGTTCATAATTGTCGACGAGACCAGTAGAGTCGGGCGTCGGGATATAGGCGGCAGTCGAATCGGTGTTCTTGTCACCGCTGCGACGATTTGAGCTCTGGGTGCGTTGAGCCGCCTCAGAAAGGACTTGCTGAAGATGGTGTTCCTGGAGAGTAGGGGTGATGAGTCAGCAATCCACGGAATACACTGCCACCAGAGATCGATAGCGTGGCGACCTCTGATTGGCTGAATGAGGCCACTCACATTTGCGTCGTCCTGGTCGACGCCCAGCACTCGCTGTGCCAAGCGGGTCTTCTCATCGTCTTCATCTGGGATGATAGGATCGACGTCGACGTTCCCATAGTGAATTTTGAGACGACTCTTGTTGGTAATCCGGTTACGATTTCGGAGAGAAGATGGAACAGGTGGGTGAGGGCGGACCATGTCATGGACGTCGAGGGATTAAAAGGAGGGGCCGTAGGAGGGTTCCACGTCGATTAGAGTAAGTTTGGTGCGCTCGTCGCTGCTCCCTGTGCCCACGGCCGTCGTTTGTCGTGAGGCGTTGTCGGATATGTGTTCGGGCCGGCATCTGCGGCGAACAATTTTTAACCTGTCGAGTCACGTAAATTGGTGACTAAGCGATACGCTCCCTCAACGCGCCTGTTCAGCATCAGTACAGACACTCTACACTACAGTCATCCGCTGAGAGTGGACGAAAAAATAAAAAGATGAAATCTTGCTACGCTATGAGGTTGTTGTGGACTTTTGAGCTTGATGACATTCATTCACACACTGAAATCTTGCATGTCCAAGGAAACGAGGCTAACATCAGTTACCGGCTGAAATCAGTTTAACGGGCGAAAGAAAGTTAAACAACGGGAGGATGCACATACTGTATTAGAAGCGGAATTATCGGTCGGATAGGCGCAGTGGGTAGGAATATGTTCCATAGAGCCGCAAGAATCTTACACGCTTGCGAGAATATTTTTGCTTGCATCCACGATTAAAACCTGAGGCACTTTGAGTGAGAGGTTACCATCGAGGATAGACGTGAACGTACTATGACATGATGCTGTTTGTTCCCGTACAAATCAGTCCACGACTATGAATAACAGACGAGGGAGATAGAATAGATAGCTTTGCGAATGGACTCCGTACACCTAACGACGATGAAAGTCAGAGGTGGTAGTGAACAAAGGAGCAATGCGTACAGCCTCCACATCGTCATCAGTGCACTCTGGTGAACATGTACCCGCCAATGAGGTGGCGGTTACACCAGGCCAAACCGCCGAGACGATTCAAGTACACATGGTGACGTGTACACCTTGAGATGCAAGACAGAGAAACTACAGGCTTCAGTACAATGAAGTGGCGGTAAGGAAGATAGGGCGCCCGTACCCACGATGCTAGCCGATGGCGATGAAACAAAGATGGTCATGATCCGTCACTGCAAAAAGAATAACTTTGCCAGCGCGACAGTGATGGAGACGTTGGGCAACGATATCGCTCAGTCCATCAGGTTGGTCAACGCGGTTGGCTGTCAGCGCAGTGGGCGCGAGCCACCTGAGAACGATGTCAACACCTCAGACAAAACTCGTTCTTGGAGAGAAAAGAAAACTGACGGGAGTAGTGGATTCATGAGAGATAGTAATCCCGTAGACAGGCGTTGCGTCAATGGCTAATGCGTAAAATTTTCGGAACCGGGGGAAGATAGTATCCTATATGAAGCAGGTGAAAAATAAGGACTGGAAAACGAAAGAAGAAAAACATGAGAACACACAGTCGACTACAGGCTCTGTGATGCGTTTGCTGGCGAATCCAAGAGAGGGCGGCGGTGGTGAGAGGACTGGGACATAGTGGCAAGATGGAAGTAAAACGGCAGGCCCTTGGCAGAATTCCGTACCACCTGCCACGTGCAGATCGGCCGTTACCGCAGGCACTCTTCGGTTCCAATTTCATTCAAGCTCCCACGCAAATACCACGAGCTCGAGCCTTGAGAGTTTGAGAATCGTCCATCGTACAAATTGCGTATATAAGAGCTTAAGTGCGAAAAAAAGAAAGCTCTTGAGCACTCAGATAGCAATAAACAACATCAAGCTATAGAGTCTCACAGGTCGCGACTCAGCTCGCCATAACTACTTGTTCTCGTAAACCTGGTCTAGTCTGCGGGCAAGTACACGACAGGAGCTCGCTCAGTTAGTCACTCTCCGGTGTTCGGCACGAATCGGGGACGACGAGTGTCGGCATCGGATTGTACAACAACCTTGCACCAGTGATGGCAACGCTCTTGAAAGACGTCCTTTGCAACAACTCCATTTTCGATGCAATAATCGTGGCGTTAGATTCAGATTATTGCACAGACGAGGGTACCAAACAAAGCACAGTATCAATCCCAAGAATATGACTAGTATGAGGCGTGAAGCGTGAGACCTTCGCCCGAGTGAGTGACGGGAGGAAGACGCGCGTAAAACGAGTCTACCTGACTGGAGTCCAACCCATACCCAATGCCCTGCGTACCGACAAACTTGGGAGCAACTGTGACAATAATTGTATTGATCACCTCTGGATGCGCGAAGAACGATGCGATGACTCGAGCGCCACCTTCGACCATTAAGGATTTGATCCCCAGCTCATGTAGTCGAATAAGCAAAGAAGGGATGGACAACAAGCCTGAAAGAAATATAAAGTTGTACACTGCAAGGATTGATGGTGATCTCACCATCTACTTGATCGATAGAAATGACTTTCGCGCCTTTGTTCTGGAGCGCGTCGATTCTAGAAGACCACACGTCTTCTGGCACCTTGGGAGAGTTGGTGGTGAATACCCATGGACGTCTACCTCTACCAGCAGTGTAATTTTCCAAGAGTTTGCACGTTATGGGCAGCTGAAGTTGCGCGTCAAGAATGATCGGTCGAGGCAGGTGGTACGAGAAGGGATGTCCATTCTTCTGAATGTCCGGGTCGCGGTGTGGCAGATGCCTTGCTACTACGAATTAGTAAATGGGAATTGAAGTACTACAAATTGCGTACTGTTCAACTGAGGATTATCATTCAGAGCGGTGCCGATGCCGACAAGAATAGCATCATGCATGGTCCTCATCCTGTGCTTATGAATAGTAAGTTGTCCACCTCGGAGGCGCGCATAGAGGTCAAAGCACCCACCAGTGTGTCATGATCATGCTCTCCTTTCCACTTAGAATGAGCTGTTGACCATTTTTGCCCGCAATTTTCGCATCTAGAGATTGAGCAAAGGTCAATGTTACAGACGGTCGCTGTGCTTCCTTGTCTTGAT
>QLPD01000380.1:0-27632 GCA_003314085.1 Hymenopellis raphanipes
GGCAGCTACAACAGGTTGTCATCGTTGACGGTCGCTATCACATTGTCCGTCGTCTCAGCTTTGGCAGTCGTGCATCTCCATACTGCTGGTGCTCGTTCTCCGGTCTAGTCAACTGGATTACTTGGGAACTTGACGTTCTCGATCTGCATGACTACATGGATGACTACTATGGCTGGGATTCCAATCACAATCTCGTGCTCTTCCATGGACAGCGACGTCCACGACGTCAAGTCCAGCTTCTTATTCTATGGAACTTTTTGGGCATTCCCTATGAAGACAGAAAGCAAGAGCATGGTCGCCAGCTTAAAATCATTGGATTCTGGCTTGACACCATTTACGGGTCAATCTCTCTCACTCCAGCCTCCATCGCTGACATGATTACGATAATCGAGTCGTTTTTATCTCAGCGCAACCCAATACTCAAGGAATGGCAATCTTTGGGTGGGTACCTCAACTGGGCTCTGAATGTGCTGCCTTGGGCACGGCCAGCACTTACAGAGCTCTACCGCAAGATGAGCGGTAAAACACTGCAGTACAAAAGCATGCCATTAAACGGCGAGGTCAGATCTGACCTCACATGGTTTGCTAATGCATTGCGACACTGTATCGGAGTGCGCTTCGTTGATGCGCAGGCCTGGGACGACGCAGAGGCTGATATGGTCTATTGGACAGATGCGAGTAATATGGGCCTTTCCTTTGTATATGCTGGAAATGGCTTTAGCTACCAACTCCGAACCACTACTGGAGTTGATACCTTCTTCAGAGAACTACTTGCTATCTTTTGCGCTATCCACGATGCTGCGTCTCACCCTACTCCGCCTCGCAGACTGTTAATCCATTCTGACAGTCTCGACTCTGTTTCAGTGTTCGATACCTTGGCTGCTTCACAGTCAAGTCACAATGCTATCCTTCTTGCTATTGCAGATATCATCATGCGTACAGGCATTGACGTACGTGTGAGGCATATCCGCGGGGTCGACAACGTGATGGCAGACATATTGTCCCGCTTGCTGTTCTCTGACTTCCAGAGGCAGTTTCCCTCCTACCGCGTCCGCACTATGGAGCCACCTCGAGAGCTCCTGCCGGCGCGATGGAGAGAGTGCTTTTAGAGGCTCTGGGCGAGGGGAGGCGCACTCGTCCCCCTCGCCCAACTATGGACTTGCAGAAGCTAGACGAACTTGTCTTATACTTGCAGGCCCATGCCATTGAGACGTCTACGCGTCTTAATTACTCTACTGGTGCTAGAGACTACGCACACTTTTGTAAATCACACAACCTGTCTTTAGAACCTACCCCAGAGACTCTAGCACGATACATTGCGTACACTTCCCAATTTATTGCTTCTGCTCCAAAATAGAGACCTCAACGAGTTCGCGGGTCACGCGGAAACTCGGGTACTCGATCCGGCCGGGGGTCTCGGTTACTCGACTCGTTTGATCCGCGGATCAATAGCGAGTCGGATCACAGAAGGATCGCGAGTACGGCCTTGGAGGCATGAGTACTCGTCGCGAGTACTCGGTTGTACTCGCAATATTGTAGATATATATTTGAACTAAATTTACAAATTTTTTACAAGTTCAACGGGCCCTTGCGTGGCCCAAACGAGATGTTCGGCTGAATTTCTTGGAAATTCTCACGATCCGGCAATCGCCGAGAGGCCGCGTCAGTGTCTGATCAGCTCAGATCTCCCTCATCTTGACCATCACCACCACCATCCGGGGAGCGACGATTGTCGCCCCTGCTGTCCTGACGATTGTCAGACAGCTGTGGGAGGTTTTCTATGTATCAGCTCTGTGCTGGATCCGCTGGACCCGCTGCTGCTGTCTCTGTGACAGCAGCACAACAACTGGACCACGACTACGATGAGGACCACGCGGACGACGCAGACAGTGGATGACGCGGACAGCGGACATCGAGGATAGGAGGGCAGTGAACACGAGGAGGAGGTGACGCGTCAATGATAATGACGCGTCAACAACAACGACGACAATCCTGCCACCATCCACACTCCCACCACCACTTCCACCACCACCTCCACTCCCTCCATCACCCCATCACCACCCTCAGTTCGTGCTCATGCACGGCTGAGTGTCCCCGTGCCATTGCCCGGGGATGCTCGCCGGGCATGAATGAACCTTGGGTGGGTTGAGGAGGCTGATCCGCACGATCCGTTCATAACCCGGATCATGCGCGAGTACCCGCCAACCTCGCGAGTACTCGACTCGTTTGACTCGCGGGTCAACGCGAGTCGAGTCAACGGCGGATCACGAGTACGCTCTTCGGAGCGTGAGTACTCGCCAGACGGATCGCGAGTCAGACCCGGATCTGACTCGTTGAGATCTCTACTCCAAAATACTTGTCTGGTGCAAAACACTTTCTCAAAGAGTTCTATCCTCATTTTGGTGACGCTCGTGCATCAGCACTTGTCCAAGCCACTATCCGGGGTGCCAAGAAGGTGAGAGCAGATCCTATACACAGGAAACCTCCTCTGCGCATTCACCATCTTCAACTCTTTGTACTTGCTGCACATCAGACTCAGAAGTACGATGATCTTCTCTTTGCCACCATCATGTCATGTGCCTTCTATGCTGTTCACCGAATTGGAGAACTAGTGCAGCCTAATCAGAAGAAGCTTCATGACTGGAGGAAGATCATCAAGCGATCCAGTCTCAAATTTGAGCCTGGGTATGCTGGCTATCGCTTGCCTTATCATAAAAGCGATCCATTCTATCAGGGCACTGATATACTGTTTACTACTCAGAAAGAAGCTGATCCTATCGCTCTTCTGAAGCAGTATGTCTCCCGCAGAGACAAGCTGCATGGTGCTCGAGCGGCACTCTTCATACGTGAAGATGGCATGGTTCCAACTAGATCTTGGTTTGAATCCAAATTCTTTGCGCTGGTGAGCAGAGAGTTTGGCGGACATTCAGTTCGTTCTGGAGGTATAACATTCTATGCATCTCTGGGACTTGCCGAGTCCATTCTTCAAGCCTTGGGTCGTTGGTCGTTATCTGCTTGGAAGATCTATATACGCGATCACCCAGCAGTCCGTGCCGCTCAGCAGTTAGCAGCTCAAAATAAATCATCTCATTGAAAACCTCTTTTTCCTTCCCTCATCTCGCGTCTCGTAAACATCTTTCTTCACCTCCTAGCCACCCCTCCACTACACCATACATAGCATAGTAGGCACTTTACGATACGCTGAATTGATGAGGCCCCTTGGGGTCCGTTTTGGCCTAACTCCGTGTGAACTAAAAGCATAGGTGAGAACTTTAGAGAAGTAAGACTGTAGCGAGCTTGGCTACTAGTGTTGTAGTGTAGTGAGCATGACTACATGAAAGGAACATGCTGACGAGGCCAGCATGCATTTAGAGGAGGTGTAGGAGGGCAGAGGCCTCTGAAAACGCTCCTTACCCTTGGAACCTGCTTTTACTTCGACCTGTTTGGACTGGTTTTGGGCTGGCTAGGGTATCGTTGGCGGGAAGTCCAAGGTTCAACTTTTTGTTTGATATCAATTTTCTCAACTTCCATCGAGTGGTCACCGGTTCGAATCCTCGGTATGCCCTGTTTAAATTAATATTTCTGGGTGATTTAGAAGTTATTGAGGGTCTCGAGGGAGCGAAAGACATAGTAAATAGCAGTAAGTACCTTCATTCTGAGTCTGAGAGCCATTAAGGGGCCACCATGTGTCTATTTTCTGCGTGGCGCAATTATTGCGAATCACGTGACTCCGGAACTCGTCTCAGCACCCAAGTCTGGTCCCTCCAGCAACTTGTTTGGTGGTCTCACCTCTGAGAATACAAGCCTATTTCAACAATAGGATCTCTCTCCCACATACCAGGTATTCTTTCCAGTCACAAGGGGCACATACTGTGCTTACTGTAGAGCAAAACCTAAGTTAATCTGCTACTGACATGTGCCTAGCAAAGTGTAGTGGTTAGCACCTTAGCAGCTGCAAAATCTTTAGGACAATCGTCTACTCTTGCCTAACATAACGAGTTGCGGGACTTCGGCACACGAGTTCCTGAGTCACGTGACTCACAATAATTGCGCCACGCAGAAAGCAGACACATTGTGGCCCCTCAACGGATCTCAGACTTAGAATGAAGACATATACAATGCTTCCTATCATATAAAGACTCTAAATACCTTTGAACCCATTCAGAAATATATATCTAAATATGACATGGTGAGGATTCGAACCGGTGACCACCTGATTGAAGTCGGGAAAATCACGAAAAGTTGAACCTTGGACTTCCCGCCAGCTCTAGCTAGGGGGCTTCAGACAGTGGGGTGTGGCATCAGTCCTGAGCAAGAGGACTGGAGGGATAATAATCTGCTTGCCTCAGAGAGAAGATGATGGTAAAAGGCAAAAGAGCAGAGTATTAGTCATCAGGATTACACATCCTAGAGCACCCTAGGAGTGGCCTCTGTTGCTACTGCAACACCAAACACAGGCTAGGTAAGTGTAGACCAATGACTGAAAGGGAGGTAGGCTGCAGTAGAAGCAGCAGGGAGTGAGCCTTTGATCAAAAAAGGCAATTCTTTGACCAGATGACGGTTTGACTCGGTTTGACTCAAATAAAGCTAGCTGATTTAACTTCCTTATACAGGAAGGTGGGAGAAGGATGGAGGAGAGGTGTGGGGCATGCAGAGGCCTCTGAAAATGCTTCCTACTCTCGGAATCCGTGTTTACATCGAGTATAGGCCGACAAGGTCCTGGTTTGATGCTAGACTCACAGCATTGTTTGGCAAAGAGTTTGGAGGTCATTCAATGCGTGCTGGAGGAGCCATATTCTATGCTAGTCTAGGACTGTTTGAAGCTGTACTTCAAGCTTTAGGTCGATAATCATCTGCTGCATGGAAGATTTATATTTGAGATAATCCTACTGTAGAGCAGCAGAGGAGTTAGCAGCGAAACGAGCTGCTCATTAATAATTTCTTTTATTTTCTTCATCTTTCTCCTCGCGTCTCAATCTCATTTTCTCTCACCACCACCATTCCCCACACACAACATTACATAGCCATCTATAGCTTGTCTTAATCTGCTTGAATAGAATTGGTTACGTACCAGAAGTAACCTCGTGTGAAACTTAAGCAGTGGCCTTAAGAGTGATAAAAGAGATGCGGTCATTGAGGACTTGGGTGAGAAGGTAGTGAAGGCAGCGATTGAGAAGAACGTGGAGGAAATGATTGCAATGGCGGAGGGGTGGCGGAAGCAGAAAATCAACGACATTGATAGTCTCGATGCATGGAACGCACTCTCGCCTAAGAAACAGAACATCCGCGACCTTGTGACACTGAAGGCAATGTATATGGCGATCAGGCTGGAGAAGTTTGAGACGTTGACTGATTCGGAGAGAAAGGCACTCACATTATTCTTTTGGGTAAGCTGCTGCATGCACAAGAATATGAACACATTCAAGGGCAGTAATGCAGCATTGATGGTGGCGCATGCACTTCTTAACCTCCCACCCCCTATCACACTGGCAAACAAGGCAAATACAGTGCTTCTGCAGTGAATTCTTGATTCCGCAAAGCCACAACCAGCTGATGGTACACTTACCGAAACAGAGATGACAGCTCTCGAAGCGTCAACATGCGGTGCCGTCAAGTTGCTTGCTCTAGCTGGCGTGATATTCAAAGGACGACAAGAAGGGCCAATAGGATGCTCACCTTGTATACTTTGGAAGCATTTACAGCGATGCATATCATCGCTTCCTAGACACCAGTAATAAGCGCTTTGGCACGTATGGGGAGGCTGCAATCGAGATAATCAGTGATCTTCAGAATTACTGGAACTTTGTCAAGCATATACACAACTCGAAAGTGCAGCCAGGATGGACAAATATTGAACTGAATGTCTGGAATGCACTCCATGACATTTTCACTCTCACAGAACTTGTCATCCTATGCCTCTATTCCCAGACTGTATATCAGTCATATCTTGCCTTTGTTCGCGGTGATAAGGACTTGAATGCTCTCGATCTTGGTCCTTTCCCCAAGGCATGTTGCAAAGTTGATTGACAACCCTAACATCTTGCTAGGAAACAATTCATCCCCACGAAATGCCATTCTCAAGGGTGTCGAATGAGATCCTATCGCAATGAGCACAATTAACGAGCTCAAAGCAGAGCTTCCTAATCTACGTGTGCTGTTCGTTAAGTTCCTGAAGGGCGCGTTAGTGACGTGGATGCGCTTCTCATCCGAGTACGCACTGGGTGGACTCATCGAGCAGTCCTCGGTTGATGAGTGTTCACGGGCCTGGATGCCACCTACGAATGATGTAAACAAAAGGCTCTTCAGATCGTACTGTGTCTTCATGCAGAAATATCCATGGGCATCATTGTTCGTCTTCAATGCTATGGTAATGTATAAGCACAATAACACTCAGGAGTATATGGATAATACCTTCGGTGAGGATGAACACCGGTTCACTATGGCTGAGACTCGCCAGCGGGAGGTGTCCGGGTGCGAGCAGAAGAGACGGGATGCCCATGCTGCTCATGATAAGCAGCGCGCGATGGAGAATATGGAAAAAGGGAACGAGAAGCAGCGGAAGCTGGATGAATGCACATCGCAAGAGAACGATGCCATATGAAGCACTCCCATGCTCAAGGATCCAGCGCATTTTATGGAAGCGATGTCTTGCGCAGCCCTCGATATCCAGATCCTGCACTACATTCGCTGGAATGCGTCATCGATGCCGAGGTTCAAAAAGGATTACAAGCTGAAGAGCCAGAAAATCCAGGTCTTGCAGGAGGCGAGTAAGCTGTACCAGGTGCATGGTGGTGTATCAGAAGTGTCCAAAGGAGTATTAGACGACATCGATGTCGTGATGGAAGGTCTTAAGGAAGAGGAGTGTGCCGTGAGTAAGGCTGTCAAAAGTCGTGATGGATGTGATTTTACATTTAATCGGGAGTAATTACACCTTATATTATTATAATATTTTATGTTATTACGATAGTACATGATTTTACAGAAGAAATGGGCGAAAATGCGTTCAAAATGATGAAGGACAAGATAAAGTTATGGATTGCCATCTGTGAAGGTTTGATATGCTGATTAAGCAGCTCAGAAACTGAATTGTAATTACCCACCACCACTTGTATGAACTGGAAATGCATCTTACTTGGACGCCGCGACATGGTCGTTGGCAGTGACTTCTGAAGCAGGTATAAATAGTAATGACTCAATCACATGATGAGAGACTGAGAGGTGCGACGTACGAAAGAAAAAGTCGTTTATCATTCGGAAAAAACTGCAATAGACGGTGGCAGATTACAATTAGGTTTAATTCAGCATATTATCTTGCATGCGCAGCCAATTCAAGAAGAATCATATTAAATTAAAACCATGACTCTGAGAAGGTAAACACAACTTTTGTCGTTACAGCCTACTTCAGAGTTGAATCTCAGAACACGGCAGTTCAGTGAAGCCCCGCCTTAAGTAACTTTCTCATCTTGACAGGGCCTGCTTAGCACGTGACTATTGTATAGTTAGTCTATGTCCAAAGAATCGAGGGAGAGATTTATAATTTATAATACTTCTCATTTCACTTCTTCAACTTCGCCAATCATTGGCCTAGCTTCGCATGTTAATGAATGCAACCACAGTGGTTATGAAATCTACACACTTGTACAGTTTTCTAGAAGTATATTAGACATTCGTAAATCTTAATCTAGAGAATGTACACCTAAAACGCGGCAGTCATGGATGCGCACGATATTCCCTAAGTCTTGGAACAAGGATGTAGTTCAAGAGTTTAATGACAAGCGAATATGGACTGAATAAGAGAAAATACTAACCAAGAAAGAACGCCACAAGCAGTAATGTCCAAAGCGCATAGATACATGGGAGTACATCTATTCCCTTGATACATCAATAATGCACGATGCGGAAGATATTCGATCCTGCTGCATCGCTAAATATCTCACCTTAATTCGAGATCGGTGATGTCCAAGTGGCACGTTGAATGCAGAGGATTTTCAATGCTTCACAAATTTGTTACAGTATAGCAACAAATGTCTGTGAGCTCCTGGAGTTTCCAGCAAAGCATCATACTTGTTTAAAAAATGTAAGATGCTTATAGCTGCAATAATAATAGAATTCGGTCTGCTTGAGCTTAAGAATGTGTTCGTCGCCGTACATAAAAACTGCAAGGAGCAAGGTTAATGTAGGTACCCAGTCAATAACATCAAATACTCATTAAATGTGAATAGCGGCTGCAAAAGTTGTTCAGATGTGTATATCAGTTGGAGTAGATATAAGCCTCCTAGATATATCATGGGTTCCTGACTAAGTTCTCCGCAGCGGCGCTGACTATCCCACCTCGAGCCGACCTTTAAAAGGCGGATTGAATTCAAGTGATATAAATCGCTTAGGAGATGTAATCTTATCGTGAAAGAAGACGCTGAAATTCTTGGAGCTGTGCACGAAACTTGCAGAGCGCGAAACTAATATGAGCAAGATATATCTTAATAACTTTGAAGACTCACCAAATATTAATGACAGCTCCGACAGGTGCCAGAGCGTGTAGATACACTAAGGAGAATGTAAGCCTTCAGGATATGAATTAGGTTCTAGACAAGAGTTTGTCGTTCCTCGCCGCGGCGCTGACCATCCCGCCTAGACCCAACATCTGCGATATCCTTAAGGTAGACTAAATTCAAAATATCACAGATGCTCCAAAGGTTTACCTTAACTCCAGAATTGATGTTTGAGAATTTGAAAGATTGTGTGGAAACATCTAATATAAAAATTTTTATAGATACCAGGAATCATCACAAAAAATGTCGAATCCTAGCTTAGCCTAATTAGAATTCCAATCCTATGTAAGCCTAACTAGGACAGACGATCCTAGCTATGCTTTAATTAGGATCATCACAGATAATTAGAGAATAATTATGATTGTGTTCATAATTATGAACACAATCATAGCTACGGCATAGGTAAGGTATAATCATTCACTACTTACTTCATAGTCATGTCCTAATAGTCATGTTGTCCTCATAAGTAAGCCTAGTTACAGTATTATTAGGGTATACTTAGCCCATATCTATGCTATTGCAATGAAGGAAATAGCTCATAGCCAGACTAAAATTACGATAAGGCAATATGAAATTGCCAGATCCACTGTACTACATGATACACCTAGCACACATCCACAAGAATATCAGAGAATACTGCCCAAGTGGTCACTACACGATACAAGAGTGCTTCTTAATTAAGTTTCTTGCCGCGTGTCAAGACCTGATAACTTTGGTGACACGCTTGACAACGTTGGCCTTTCGGGGCATACATCGCGGTGGGGGTAATACTGGTCCAGGGCGGGGTAGGAGGTGACAAGAGAGGGAGGTCAGGGCGAGGGAGCTGCGGCGACAACATCGCAATAATCCTAAATCATTGCCAGTTGCGTTTAAACAGTTTATCCAATTGTATCATAGGGAGATCCGACGCTGCCGAGGCCACGTAGGAACTTGTGCTCGATAAAGACGCACCCGACAGCGACGATGCGGTCACTCACCTTGTCAAGGGTGGCGATGGGGTAGTACGTCCACGGCACCTCGCGCCTCGCATGGAACTGCTCCACCCACGCAGCCTCGCTGGGGCATAGACAGAATGGCGAGATGCCCGCAGTGGTAGTTTGTTGAGGCGAGAGCTCCGTCCTGACCTTGTTGATAATGATCTGTGGGCTGATCGAGCTCGCTATTGGACGTGACTTTTGATGTTTGAAGGGCTATAGTAAATGGATTGAATGAGAGTAGAGGAATTGAAGGGTTTGAAGAGAAAAGGGGTGAAGAGGTTGACGCGCTGGGTGGTGACGGCGTAGCACGTTAAATGGACAGAACGAGCGTCGACAAGCAATCTGCCACCTGAAGTCGGACATCGGTCCTAGCCGCCACCTTATAGTCGAGTTGGCGTTCGATAAGGTGCAGGCTGGCGAGAAAGCGAGCCATGTTGTCCAAACTGCTCGCCAAACGCAACAGTAACAAGTGCACCTGCGAAACAAAAAGGCATTTGGATACGAGTAATCTCAATGGCGAGGTAATGTACCAACCAATAACTCGAATCTGGATAGCCCATCTCGCGTAGAAAGTCCTCTCCAAACACGCCTACAAATGCCCTTAAGTATATCGCCTTTAGTAGATAATAAGGATACCCACCAAAGAGAGTCATGAGCGTCGTACACGACTGCAGCCGCAAGAAAGTACGACGCGCATCTCGAGCGAGATGAAGGACCAAGATTTGGAGAGCATCTGAACCATACAGAGCTTGATTTAAGCAGCGGTAAGAGCATTTACCCTAAGTATGAGACGCATATATTCACATTTTATAGTGTCGCCGAAGACGTATGCATGGGGTGGACCTTGTTATAGCACATCTAGGTGACGGCGCAATGTGTTCCCATGATCTTCCTATCTCTCAGCCCTTTCATTCCCACGTATCACTGGCGCCCAATTAATGGTGCGTTTACGTTGTCTTCTCTAGTATGCTAAACATCGCAGCGACGACGCGTTCATGCTTGACAGTAGCTTCTTCCTTCTCTCATCTTCATTGATCTTTGCTGACTATTATCCTCCTTCAGCATCTTCTCCTTCTGCACCTTCTTCCTGGCTCCGGTATGTCTTTATTCATCCGTTTTTTCGTCGATGGGCTCGCTGATGACCTTGTTAGAAAATTTGGTATCTCTGAGCCGATGGCGCTCCTCTGGATGTCCCTTCCGAATCACTGGTATACCGTTCTTGAGCTTACAGTTGGACCTCATTCCTCCAGCCTACAATGCAAACCTCATTGAGTAATAGGTAGGCATGTAGTGAGTTCCTGTACGTAGGGTAGCTAGCAGAAGAATCAATTGTAGCTATCTGTAAATGATACTGGTTTTTCTACCATACAAACAACACAGTCCGTACTGATGGCAAGCCTTGTAATTTGGCTTAGCCTAGACTTAGACCTAGCTTTGCCGTAGTTGGCGGCAAATAAGGCCTTGCAATGCACATACATTGTTCCTAGTAGATTCATAATTGGCCCGTAGGATGGACATACCTCATACCTAGGATGCCCGTAGCGCTTTCATAGTATGTACATTCTTTGGCCATAATATGTCCATAATTTGACACTAATTTGTTCGTATATTGAGCGTAGCATGTACGAAGAGTCGGTATACCTTGTTCATGTTTTGGACATGACCTGTCCCGAGTTAGGGATGTCAGTCATAAGTAGGCTTAATTCCCGTTAGAGACCTCAACGAGTTTCCGGGTCATAAGGAAACTCGGGTACTCGATCCGGCCGGGGGTCTCGGTTACTCGACTCGTTTGATCCGCGGATCAACAACGAGTACAATCGAGTACTCGCAACGAGTACTCACGCCTCCAACGCCGTACTCGGGATCCGTAGGTGATCCGACTCGCAATATTATAAATATATATTTAAACTGTATTTCCAAATTTTTTCCAACTTAAACGAGCCCTTACGTCGCCCAAATGAGACGTTCGCGTGAATTTTTGCCAACTTCTCATGATCCGGCAATCGCCGAGAGGCCGCGTAAGCCTGCGATCAAGTCAGATCTCTCTGTCTCTTACCACCATCACCACCACGATCTGGGGAGCGGCGATTGTCACCCCTACCGCGTTGACGATTGTCACGCGAATTCTAGAGGATTTGGGTCTTGGCTCTGTGTCAGGCCCGCTGCTGCTGTCTTTATGACAGCAGCAGTCGACAAGCACAGCGACCACCACGCGTCGAGGACGACGAGGATAACGACGACCACCACTGGCACCACCACCATTGGCACCACCACCACCACCATCACCTACTAGTACCACCACCACTAGCACCACCACTCCCTCCACCTCACCACTCCCTCCATCACCTCCATCACCCCCTCAGTTCGTGCTCATGCACGGCTAAGTATTCCCGTGTCATTACCCGGGGATGCTTGCCTGACATGAATGAACTTTGGGACAGTCGAAGAGGATGATCTGCGAGATCCGTCGATAACCCGGATCGCGTGCGAGTATCTGCCAATCTGGCGAGTACTCGACTCGTTTGACTCGCGAATTAACGCGAGTCGAGTCAACGCCGGATCACGAGTATGCTCTTCGGAGCGTGAGTACTCGCCGGACGGATTGCGAGTCAGACTCGGATCTGACTCATTGAGATCTCTAATTCCCATGTAGAATGGGGCAAATTTGAACTATATTAGGCAGGAATTATAGCTTATTTTATACTTAACTTGGCGAGGGGGGTTTCCTAACTTAATTAAGTTAGGAATGTTATCCTAATTATAGGTAGTTAAGCTTGGGAGGCCAAGTTAGGCTTAGGTAGGGCACAGCTAGGATTGGACATTTTTTGTGATGAATGGATTCAATAACTTTGTACACTTACCCTAGAAGGACTGCAAGAGAAATCATATTCAAAGTTTGTAGATGCAGGATACTACATCCAGGCCATCAGTACATAATACCAATCGACAGTAAAAGTCATTTGAGCCCCCTGCACCACTCATTGTCTCGTCGAGGTTACACATCTGTGATATTCTTGAGGTGGGCAGAATTGAAATAATTGGAACACCTCTAGAAGTCCATTGCAGTATCAACACTAGTGCTCGAGAATTCCACTGAGCCGCTCCATAGCGCATCAACAACCGATTTTAAAAAAAGCTCTGCTGATGAAAAGAGAGAATGAACTCAGAGATCATATAATAAAATATAGCTATTGACAATCATTAGATGGCCGCAGCTGACAATCGTCAGTCCATCAACATGGTGATCAAAGACAGGAGGATGCAACTGTCATTGGCATCTGACTATTAGAGTTTATCTTCTTATTATCATGTCCTTACGACTTGATCTCTGTTTGGAGACACATTTAACGCTAAGGACGGCACTGACCTATGACTGCGACTGCCATTTCTTTGGCTGCTGACATCATGACGACGCAGACCGTCAAGGCATTCGCAGCAGCAACGTCTCCATCTTCATAATATCTGATGCATCGACATTCGTTATGTCTTTATCTGCAGCTTCGGCATTGTCGATCATCCAGCCACTCGGTCGAGAAGGAAGGTGCATTGGGACTGTAGTCCTCAGCATCATGCTTTATATCATTGTACATATCTGCTATCTAACTCAAACCCATTGTTCGTCAGCTACTTCTCTTCCGTAATTCCTATCCATCTCCATACGAGGCATCCCTATCGTGTTATGACAATATCCTCCTCGTTTAATCCCCCACTAGCCTTTTTGCCATCAAGATGTTTTCCCAGCATGTCTGCTTGACCCCTGGGTTTGAGTTATCATTCATTACGTCAAATACAGGTTCTCCGTCGATATTATTCTCAAGATGGTTATTGAAACACCTTATGCTGTAGCTTTTATATATTACAAGCTCTTATAACAAAGCATAGAATTACATTACAGGCTCTAATATGAGGTCTGCAACTATAGGCTTATAATACATTACGAAATCTACCTAATATAATGGGGTTTTATTGGCTTGAGTTATATCACATGATTCAAAAAGCGGTGAGTCTAGTCACATGACTAAAAAAGCGGAGGGAGGAATGATGTCATCTGAACGAATGGATAGAATGATGTTATAGAAGAATGAAAGAAATGATGTCATATAATCAATGAATCAGATTTTGATAGGATGTGGGGAAAGGTTCCTGGAATTGATAGGAGATGATCAGTGGGGTCCAGAATAGGTAGCAGTACCCTATTTTAAACGCATTTTTGATTAAGTGACTAATGAGCAGGATGAGATGGCCAATAATGAATGCTGCTATTGGGGATGACTATGGGGGGAATGACCACTT
Organism: Hymenopellis raphanipes; assembly: GCA_003314085.1. Lineage (NCBI taxonomy): Eukaryota > Fungi > Basidiomycota > Agaricomycetes > Agaricales > Physalacriaceae > Hymenopellis > Hymenopellis raphanipes. The sequence continues at coordinate 13,820 of QLPD01000380.1, forward strand.
ATCTTATATTTTTTTATGCTGGGAATTCAGTGGTATAAATGATTTTTCAATAGCTTCAATAGTTAAGGAGATATTAAGGAATTACTAAAAATGCGCCACATCAAACAAATTTAGCAGGCTCTATACTTATACCCATAATCTGCAACTTAGGAATCTTTTAGAGATACTATAGATCCATGTTTGATATGATTTCTAGGTCATTTCATTTATGGGATTAAGAGATATACTAGGACAACTAAATCAGGCTTCTTGAAGATATAGCATGAGATTCTGTAATCCTAAGGATCTAGGACTTTAATACTTCATTTATACTAATGATATATTTTTATTAGCAGTAAGAACAGGCCATCCAACCTAGTAGCTCATCTATAAGTAGATCTTTAATGCTGCATTAGCCATTTTCGCATTTTTAGTTGTTTAATATATAGCAGCTGGCCTACATTAAGGTCAGCCACCTTTAGACACTCAATTATAACTATTCTACAAAAGAAATTATGTTATTTGAGTAAGAGGCCAGTGCTTTAGCCCTCAATCTTCCTCTCTACCGAAGTTTTAATCAAAATTCTCATGTTTTACGCAAAGGATTGTTCACTCAATTCTTCGTATCTCACACATGCTATTGAGCCTATTTCTTTTATAGGATGTGTATATATATTATATACATTATATTCAAGTATCAGATCAGCAATTTAATGATGTAATTAAGTTAGAAAGTCGTTTATAGAACTGACTTGCTATTTTGCTACTTTTAAAATGAACAATACTCTTCTACTATTCACAAAGGTTATGGAATGCGAGTTGGATATTGTTATTAAAGTGATATGGAAGGTATTTCATTCATCCTCCAGGTAGTACTGGTGTGCTATGACCTGTGTTCAACCATTGAAAGCAGTTATGCAAGAGTTAGGCTACTACACATTTTCACTTTCTTATTATTCATCTACAACATATGAGAGACATTCATAATTTCATTCAATATAAATGTATAATTAAAGAGTTTTTAGACCTCTCTTCACAGTAGAACATGAGGTATCTCTATCTGAAGGTAGTTCAGACTGTTTAACTAGCTATAGACAACTTCTTAATCTAATTACATCATTAAATTGCTGGTTTAACACCTGAATATAATGTATATAACATACATACACGTCCTATAAAAGAAATAAGCTCAGTAGCATATGTGGGACATGAAGAATGAAGTAGACGATCCTCTACTTAGAGTGTGGGAATTTTGATCAAAACTTCGGTGGAAAGGAAGACTGAGGGCTAAAGCATAACATAATTTCTTTTGTAGAATAGTTATAATTGAGTGTCTGAAGGTGGCTAACCTTAATATAGGCCAGCTGCTATATATTAAACAACTAAAAATGCGAAAATGACTAATGCAGTATTGAAGACCTACCTATAGATGAACTACTGGGTTGAGTGGCCTGTTCTCACTGCTAATAGAAATATACTATTAGTATAAACGAAGTATTTATTAAAATTCTAGATCTCTAGGATTATAGGATTCTATGCTATATCCTCAAGTAAGTCTGTAATATAGATGCAGCAGGAGATGGTATTAAGTATCAGCTGTAGAGCATGCCACGAGTTAATACCTGGGTTTTTAAATACCTGCGCTACGGATACCTGCAGAAGAATTCCCAGACCTGCGACCTGTCAAAAACCCGCGATTCACAGGTTAAAACCTGCGAGTACCCGCGAATTTGCGGGTTTTTCACAAGTTTTGAGTTATAACTCACTTGTATCACCTCAAATCAAGTTCAAATAGTACTGTTTAAGGTGTGTTGAATCATATTTCATTCATAAGTAAATATACTTCCATAATATTATACATTATCATAATAGTTAAGTCTATGCAAGTACCTGTCTAATATCTGCGCAAATGCTCGAACTGCCTACCTATGACCTGTGTGCGACTTGCGCGAGTAGCAGGTTACCCATGAGTACTTGTCAACCTGCTTACTCGTGTCTAGCTCTAATCAGCTGTTACATTCTGCATTTGAGCTGCTCTCAAGGTTGATCCTGACAAAAATTTGAGTTATAACCATCAAAAAAATTTTTTTGATAAGAGCTATTTTCTTTTTCAGCTTTTTCAGCTGTAATCTGTAATAGCTTTGCTTTATAAGACTTTATGACTCGATATAAAAATTAATGCTATAGTATTATAATATTTGACAAATTTGTATTAATTAAAAAAAATCTGAAAATGTCAAATTACAATCAAACATCAATATTTGAAATTTTATCAATATAATATTCGTAGACAATATATATAGAGAGAGTACTTTTAACAAATAAAAGTTAATCAATTACTATAGGTATTTAATAAAAAAAAATATATTAACGGAGATGAAATACATTTAAAGTAATATAGTACAATGTACGAAATATAGAAATTCTCTCCAAAGTCGCTGTTGAATCTTTATTTCTAAGTATCAAACTGCGGCATTGGGGTTGGACGACCTATAGTATAGTTAGTTTTCTTTTATGAAATTGAGGAACACAACATACTTCTACTCTTACTTAACTCTACGCTTCTTGATAGGCGAGAATGTGCTCTTGTCCTCCTCAGGTGGAAGGTCAACTTGCTGTCGCTCTAAGAGTACCTGCCGGCATGCATCCAGTCCCAGATCCATTTGCGATGGGCTCATGTACCATGACGACTCATGGATGCAATATGTCAAGTTAACTTATTCTTCCAAGTTATCTCATTTTTCTGTAAAGAGACTGGTTAACTTGGAAAGGCTGCGGTTATAGGCGGCATAATCTTAAAGTTCGCCGTAAAATGACTAGAGTCGCAGTGTTTCCGTTATCCATTTACGAACTGCCCATCGAATCTGATCTCACTAGGTCAGCAATGTACCAGAAAAGGATAAAATCTGCCTACTAGAAAAGCGGCTTCTGCAGCAATAATTTCCTTGAATTCAAGCTTGCATTGGTATATACTCTCTAATTTAGATGGGAGTAGGCTTTTCGCAATATGGCAGAAGGCTCACCTAGCACACCGTCAAAAGTATGAAAAAATTCGTAATCCAGAACTTATTGGGCAGTTTCTTTATGCTTGTCCATATTTTTCTCATTTATGTTGTAGCCTCCCTCAGCTTCTGGACCTGCAACAACTTCCTGTTTGCGCTCTAATCCATGACAGAGGCGCTCTTGGAGACCAGCCTCGTCAGGTGCGTAAAGATGAGGGGTAAATCTGAGTAATTGGTGAATATGTGCATTAACGATTATGGAATCCTCGAATGCATTATACTCGAAACCGGTTGCGTGAAATGCTGAGGGTGCATACTCATTTAATCCAACTAGATGGCTATGTTGGCTTATGACATCCAGCATGGAAGGTGATTTACTTTTAGCTCTGAAGTCTGATGTGTATCGAATAGTCACGACCATGAGTGTGGAGTGTTTAAGTATGCACCCGGGTGCATTCACACTCAGCACTCAGGTGGTGAGTGTTTGTCAGTGATGAGTAGGGTGTTTGCACGGGTATCCACCCGAATGCGGGTGTCTGGCTTTGAGCCACGAGTATGCGCCACACTCTACCCAGGTGGACACTCGCAAACACCCGGGTGTTTGGTAAAATGAACTCCGCGAGTATCGAACTCGCGGGGTCCTGATCGCTGTGCGATCCATAAGAGTCGAACACGGGCGAGACCACTCCGCCAAACGGTCTTGACAGACCTTAATTTTCATACCTTATAACATCTCTACCCGGGCATAAGCCTTTTTTTAAACAAATACAGTCCATACAAAAACTACAAGAAAAACATAAAACAAAAGTAAAGTACATATCTACAGTCTGTGGGGGAGCAGCGGTGCACGACGTACAAAGTCCGAAAATGTAATAATATAATGCTTGGCAACAGCGTACTCAGCTTCATTCAAGTCCGCGAGCGATGGGACATTTGGCGGAGCAAGTCGTTGCATTCGCGAGTGTGTCGAGGAGGCCATCGCCGGCATTCTCGTCCATCCACACATCACCCGGTACAGAGCGTAGACGGATTTCTGCCGAACCGCTGCATCTTGCGAGCCAAATCCAACATCTTTGTCCTCCGAATCCACCACCAATAGCCTCTCCTTCGTGAAACCGGGCAACAACGCGACGACCTTGATGTACCGACTGTCTCTAGTTGACACGTCGAGCTCGTCAAATTGAGGCATCATACCCTCCTCGACCTCGACCTCGTCGAATCCCTCAGGCTTCAAGTCGTAGAGAAAGCCGTCCAAGAGGAGGAGTTCGAATCGAAAGGAAATGGTGTAGATCTCCCACAAAATTTGATGGCACACATCGGGAGGAATTTGACGAGACTTGTAAACGACGTTGTTCCAAGCTGGCGCAATGGACTCCAGGTTGTCGAGATCAATACCCTAAAGAGTAATATTGTCAGAATACCAATAATTATGATACAAACAATTTCACGAACCAAAGACCCCGCACTGTCGAGACTTGCCTGAATGACAGCGTGAATTTGCCGCCGACTTTCAGCTGCCTTCGTATCGTCGCGAGACCCATGCAACTCGAATCCAAGTATTTTGCGCCACTCGGATGATGGCATGAGGCAGGGCGTCACACCCAATGTCCGGATTCGATAGAGAAGAACGGGTCGAAGCTTCAAATACGTGGTGAAGTACGCCTGTCGAGAGGACTCGTTGCTGTAGTTGGCGAAAAGCACAGGATCTGGCAAAATATATCCCCTCGATACACCCGGACGCAATTTCTGGGACTGGTTGAATGATGCGCCTATAAGCGCGCTCGCCTGCGCCCATATTCGTAACGCTTGAGGCATGATGGGTGATACAACATTCACGAACTTGTTGCGATCTTGCGACTTTTTCTTGCCCCGCGTCGGTTTCACATCTAAAAACAGTTTAGTTCATGTAAGCTAAACAAGCAAAATACACACAAGGGGCCGAGCGAACTGAGGATTGAGAGGATGGCTGCGGAGGACCAGAGGCAGATGGGCGATTGGCGGAAAGGCGAGACGACGACGCTTCTGCTGCTGGAGAGGGAGGACTTGGAGGCGGTAGCTCAGGTTGACGAGAGGAATGCGAAGCAGCAGGAACATCATATTGGACATTGGTAGGCGAATCCTCCGTCCCAAAGATAGTCGAAGGAAATGCACGTTTCCAGCCATAACGCGCCATAGCTCGGTAACGTTCCAAATCTGCTATTTTGCCTGAGAATATCATAGGGCATGGGGGCGACTCGTCATCAAAGCTGACGTGACAGCCGAACTCCCTTGACGTTGGAGGAAGGTCGTCCAACCATTTGTCGACACGAAGACCCGTTTCCGCACCAAGCCGACGAAAGACCCACACTGGAATGCCCGCCTGTGAGTTTTTTCATTAGATGAAAACAAGTAAAGCGAAAAGCAAGACTTACCCGATAACAATTCAACGCCACATCTAACTGATCAGTTATAGCACCGACAGCTGTTTGAAGAGGAAGCTGCCTCGCGTCTGATGTGTAAAACACGTCCTGTACGCGGGAAATCCAAGCCAAGCGAGCGTCGAACTCGAGACAGAGGCGCTGTGTGAGCCGCCACGTCATAGCTGCCTCCTCGTAGGTGGACAGAGCGGACATCCGGCCAAGCAGGTATTGGATACGAGCCCGGTAGTCCCACAACTTGGTGTCGCCTTTGATGCGTTTATAAGAGTCGGTCCCTTCGGCGCTGGAGTTCAAGACTGCAGAGACACACTTCTTGAGCTTGTGGAACTCGTCCGAGAGTACGTTGCGCAGATCCTGATGGATTACACCCAAACGAACAGCAGAGACGTTGCTATTGATGAGGGTGAAGTTGTCGGGGGAGGGGAGGAACCACATAAATTCGGAAAAACCACCGACGAGAGATTGGGGAAATTGGAGGCAGGTTAAATGGGGTGTGCGGGAATTAAACGGTTGAGGGGTGAAGCAGGGATCGTGCTCACCCCAGTGATACTCCTTGCGCATTCGAATATTTTGGACGCCGAGGTGAAGGTCCGTCATTGTGTCCATGTTCGGCGAGGTGACGAAAATGCCCAACTCGGGATAGCGACGCCCGACACGCCCCTCGTACGATCTGATGGGAGCCATGCAGCTGGAGCTAAAGACGTGTATTAACTGGGAGGGATGATGAACAGGAGAAGAGAACATACCGAGACGCTTGACACAGGGATAAGAATCCGAGAAGTAAAGAACACCTAGCAAACGTATCAATAAAAATCAAGACGTTCGAGTGCATTGACAACGCACTGCAGGACCCGAAAAACGAAAGCAAAGGATCTCAACGCGATACGAGCCTTGTTGGGCGTAGGGGCGGGGCACAGATCTGAGAAAGATCATGCGTATTAATGCAAATGAGAGAATTCAGACGACGTACCGTATTTGGAGCAGCACTGCGTGTGTCCGAGGCTGCGCTAGAAGAGGGCAGTGAACGAACAGTCGCCGACAGCAGATGAGCGACCTACCACGAACTGAGCGCTTAGGATGAGCTAGACGCCGCCAACCGACTTAAAGTCGAGTCTGGCTAAAGAATGACAACGACACAAAGCTGGTTGTCAAGAAAAAAACAACACCGACGTAACGTCGAGTGCTGTTGAGAAGACGCGAAAAAAGAACAAGCAGATGCGGATGACGAAAAGAGGGGCGGGCAGCAATGTCGGTGCTGAGGGGATGGGCGGAGATAAAGAGATCGTGGCTTAATTGGCGCGTTCAAACGCGCCACCAGTGCCAAACATCCAGATTTAGCGCCCCAAGTCCCGCTCTTTCTCCTTACTCTCTTCCATCACCGCGTCCTCTACTTCCTTCCCGCCTCCCGCTGTGCTCGAATTTGTTTCAGCAGTGGCACTAGGAGCGTATCGAATTTGCTTCGTGCGCTCCGCCGGTTTCATAGGTACTCGATGTTACGTCGGTACTTTGTCGCTGTGGGCTGTTCTTTTGTCGCTTGGGCGCACTTTGCTCTCCATGTGGTACATGGCGCACGTCTTTTACTGTCGCCTACGGACTAACATAATGTCACTTCTCAGGCTTTTTGACTTGTCGTTGACGTCTGCAGGTATGTGGCGCAAGCTGTTCCCCTCTATAGTACTAACGATTTTTCTTTAGACCCGTTCATCCCATTCTCTCATACACGGTACGTTACTCATTTTCTTCGTCTACTAGCTAGTAACATGGTTCTCTAGTCATGGCGAAAGCAACCGCGTCCAAGAAGGCGGCGCCCTCGGGCAAGAAAAACGACACGCAGACGAAAAACGACAAAGCCAAGAAAGCGCCCACCCGTCCTCCCGCGAATGGCAAGAAGAAACCTGCGGCCCCGCCGGAATCTGTATCGCCTGTGGGAACCGCCCAGCGCGTCACCAAATGCAAGCCCCGCCTCGATGAAGTTGATCCTGACGCATCGAGTAGCGACGAGGAGGCGCCGCCGAAGAAGAAGAAAAGGAATGCCTCTCCTGCGCGAAAACAGAAGGAGGCGGCCAAGAAGAGGCAGAGGAAGCAGAGGAAGCCGAAGGAGTCTGAGGATGCTTGGGTTGACGAACAGGATTCCGAGCCTGAGGCGGAGGTCAACAGCGAGATTCCCAAGGCAGGGACCTTGGAATGGCATCAATGGAATCTTCATGCGTCCGCTATTTACTTCCTTTGAACATTTCTGACTCGTTCTTCAGCCAAGGTTCAAGCTCGGTGGACGTCCGACCAGTACAAGCATTTCAAGGATGAGGTCGAAGTGTTTTACGACGCCACAAAGGAGAAGTTCTACCACAAGTTTACCTGCAAGACGTAAGTTGTGATTTCTCGTCGCGTGTATCTCTCTCATCTCCTCGACAGTACTGGTAGCCCCCATGTTCGCCCCGTTGGCTTTGCCGGTGACTCTAACCTCCTCAATCACGTCAAGACTTGCGAGGCAGCGACTGCGGCGAAGAAAGGACAGCCGGTTCAGCCAAAGATCACCGAGAAGATCCCCTGCAAGTTCTGCAAAGGGAGGTTTCGCTACAAGTTGCTGCGCTGGTTCACTCGCCGCCATCGTCCTGACGCCATGATCGAGGATGATGAGCTCATCGATGTCTTTACGTACCTCAATCCCGACGCCAAACCTTCCTCTCGTCAAACCCTTCGTCGCGACATCCACGAGGCGTTTAAGATGATACGGGAGGAGTTGAAGAAGCTGCTGGAGGAGCATGAAGGGCGGTTCAACTTGATTTTCGATTGTTGGACTGCTAGCAATGGGCACGAGTTTCTGGGCGTGTTGCTGTCTTTCATTCACAAGGGGAAACTCTTCGTTGTGGTGTTGGATATGGTCGAGTTCGTGTTTCTGGCTGTGATGTCTCGATTTGTGAACTAACGACCTTTGCTTGCGTAGGATGACTGTGACGCATACCGGCAAAAATCTCGCCAAAGCGGTCTTCGATCTCCTCACTGAGTTTAATATCGCCGAGCGTACTCTTGGACATACCGGGGACAACGCGTCAAATAACGACTCGATGCTTAACGAGCTGGATGACCTTTACCGCGCCTTCGAAGACTCCATCGCCGGGCGTGACACCCAGGTTCGTTGTTTTGGTCATATCCTCAATCTGGTCTACCATGTAAGTCGTCTAACCTTATTGCGTTGTTGTTTGCTCAATCTTCCACAGGCGGTTTGTTCCCAATTTGAGCCGCCAAAGAAGAAGAAGAAGAAGGCCTCCACCGTTAAGGATGAGAATGCTGCCGACGTCGATGAATGGGAGGATGATCCAGATGACGACGAGTTGGACGAGGAGGATGAGAGGAACGAGGAGGCAGCCAAGAAAACACTTGAGGAGGAGAAAGAGGAACTGGAACGCCTTTGGGCGGAGTTAGCTCGCACGCCGATGGAGGAGCCGACCGAGGCTGAGGTGAAGACTGGGTTGTCCGCTATGCAAAAGGTGTGTTTGTTACGCCATACTCATTTCGTTTATTTACCGTTGCCTTAGATCCTGAAAATCGGTCATCGTTGTGCTCACAAGGGCCCGTTGCAGAAAGCACTCAAGCGCTACTGCAAGCTCCGCAACATCAAAGCTCGCAAAATGGTCAAGCGCGTTCCAACACGCTGGAACACTATGTGTGGTGTCGTCGACCGAGCCCTCAAGCTCAAGAAGGCCATCAACTCTCTTTGTCGCTCCCCGGAACTCAATGCCAACCGTCGCCTTAAACGATTCCTCTTGGGTGACGATGAGTGGAAAATCCTCGACGCTCTTCTTCTCATTCTCAAAGTATGTGTCCATTCTCTTTCCTTGATGTATTGCTCACTTTTGAATCATAGGCGTTGGAGCGGGCCACAGTGCGAATGTCTACGACGCGCTATTCGATGTTGCCCGAAGTTATTCCTGCGATGGACTCCCTCAACAAGAAGCTCGAACGCGCCTTCAAGGATACCACTTGGCCCGCCGTCATACGCAGGGCCTGCCAGCGCGGTCTTATTGTCCTCGATAAATATTATAGTCTCACCGACGAATCAGTGATGTGGAAGACGTCGATGCGTACGTTCTTACTGCCTTTTACCTTTCCCGATCTGAATCTTCCTTAGTTTTGCATCCCAAGTATCGTCATCAGTGGTTTGCCACTGTAAAGTGGGAAGCTTCTTGGATTGATACGGCTGTCCGAGATGCCCGCAAGATCTGGACACGACACTACAAGACCCTTGTCAAGCAACCGCGTGTGCCGACGCCGCCTGTCGACACTGTCACGAATCGCCTTCCTCGTGACCTAGCGCCCTTTCCTTTTCAGTCATTGGTGGCGCATCAGAGCGCCTAGACACATGGTCAAGTCATCCGCATGCTATGCACGGTCCGGATCCTGTCAATCACCATGGGACTGTCACCTGGACAGCCTGCTGATATCCCGGACCGCTGCCTCGGACCGCCCGGGTTACTGGATGGACAGGTGGATTGGATGTCGTCGCGACGACAGGTTAGATATATATACACACGGTCTTGTAGCTAGTTCCCCACTCTGTCCTCTTTTGTCTCCGTACTACACAGTCCTCTCTGTACTACGTCGAGCTAGCACAGCGTCTCTTACGCTTATTCTATATCATCTCTATCTGCTCTCTCTCCCACCGCTCCCCTAGTCGCGGCCTGAGCGGTCTTGTGCTCACGTGGTCACTGTTCTTGACATTAGGACAGAGTCTACCTACGCTCACCCCGCGTCCTCGTATGCTCACTGGCTGGTCGATCGAACTTGATCATCGACCAATCAAACGGAACCCAGACCTCACTCCTCGCACATCCCGTTTGCGTTTCAAAAAGACGCCACCTCCCCGTGAGTCAATCAACGATCAGATCCACATCGCTATGTTCCCTTGGCAGATCCAGGCTCACCGTCATCTTCATTCGCGTGAGCATCGCCCACACGTAGACAATCCATCACCATCGCGCGCTTCGCAGCTGACGCTGAATCACCCCCGCTTCCCCCCGGCGTCGTCCTCAGCAAAGAAGAATACTGGATCATCAACCCCGCTGGTGACTAGGACAACATCCACTTTGACGAAGAACGAGAACAGTGGTACTGCAGTGTCACAGGAGAAGACGGAAAGCCGCTCAGACATTTCCCAACGAACGAAGATTTTGCAGACGCGAAAGGACGACTTGATCGCGCGCAGGCAATTAATCGAAGAAAAGCGGCTGAGAAGAAGGCTTTAGCTGAGTTGTCATCATCCAAACCAGCCTCTCACTCACCCACATTATCGTCTTCTACCTCAGGACCCTCTTCTTCTACCCCACTCCCTTCAGTGACGTCAAGTCAACGAGTCGGATGCTCTCAAGCTCCCCCTGTTGCTCCCGCTCCCACTTCCGAACCACCGCCATCAGAACCTCCCTCTGAAACCGAAGAATCCCCAGAATCCCCTGAACGCACCACCGTCTCTCCACCACCTGATCCTCCATCTCCATCACCGTCACCGCCATCGCTACCACCTGCTGTCGTCGCTGTTATCCCTTGACCAATGTCTCGCTCAGATCGCGGCACCAAGCCTAAGCCCTTTGCAGGCGACCGCAGCCAGTCGCACCTTTTCATCCAAGAACTTCATAACTTTCTTCGCCTCAATGCCGCCAACTATACTACCGAACCTGATAAAATATCCTTTTTCTTCACCTGCTTCGAGCGGGATACCACTGCTGGAGAATGGGCTTCCAATGGCATGGAAGCCTACGACAACGAGACGGCGGCCACATTCACTGGCACCAAAGTCTGGAGCACGATCGCAGACTGCGTTACCCAATTCACCGCCGCCTTCGGTGCACTCGACCCCACCACTGCCGCTCGCAACGACCTTGATGCACTGCGCCAGCGGGGAGAGTTTGCCAAAATTGACGCATTCATAACGCGCTTTCAAACTCTCTCGCTGAAGTCTAAGTACGAGGAAGCTGCCCTTATCCACTTCTTCAAGCAGGGCATTCGCTCTGAGACTCGCTCCATCATCTCGAAGCAGCATCCCCAGCCTGCCGATTTGGCGCAGTGGAAGGAACGAGTGGTCAACTTCGAGAACGCCGAAGCGGCGCTCAAGGCCGAGAACGCGGCTAGATACCCCTCCCGCTTTTACAGCCAGCCTCGTGCTACGAACACCCCTTCTCAAGACATGGGTGTTCCTATGGATGTTGACGCCCAACGGCGCACCTCAGGTACAACTTCTAGTTTTACTGGGCTTACGAGACTGACCCCCATGGACAGAGAATGTCTCCGTCGTCAAGGTGCTTGCTTCCGATGCCGCCGACCTGGTCACATGTCTCGTGACTGCCCAGGACGCGAACCCGACCCCGCACCCCGAACCTCTGGACGCTCCATTCGTAGCACGGACGTAACTCCTGCTACCGACACCCCCACTGCCTCCACATCGACGGCCCAACCCGTCAGAACTCGTGATGCAATCAAGGAATTGAGCGACACGTTCAACCGCGTCAAAGGGCTCCAGGGAGAAGAGAAGGCAGAGGCGGCCAGTTATTTGAAGGATCTTGTTGCGCATATGGATTTTTAGAGCACTCCCCCACCGCAACGTTGGGAGGAGTTGTACGATATACTGCTGGAAATGTCGGGCGAAATAAATTTTCGGTTTTGTCATCCCTTTGTGAGCGTGTCCATCCTTCAGAACTTCGGATGTCAGCAATCACAAGAAATCGACAGACACCTTTGCTCGTACTCCGAACCGAATTCATCGGAAAAGTCTCCAGCAGACAAATCGTTGCTCAGGCGCTTATTGATAGTGGCGCCGAAGGAATCATCATCAACAGCAAGTTCGCTAAACGCCACCACTTGACCCTTCTTCCTGTTCCCAAACCCTTTCCCGTTCGAAACGTCGATGGATCTGAGAACATCATGGGCTACGTCACTCATTTCACTCTTCAGCGTGCACGAATTTATAACCACGATCGTACAGCGTACCACGAAGAGGAAATCGAGCTCTACGTCACCGACATTGGTGATCACAATGTAATCCTCGGAACCGACTGGCTTGACGAACACAATCCCGAGATTGACTGGGCCGGTTATGAGCTGCACTTTACACGGTGTCCAGCCTCTTGTATTCATAGGCCTAAACCGCCAGTCACTCACGTACGTGCCAAAGCTAAACAAACCCCCGTCATTGCTCATACCACTCCCCATGATCCCCGACTCCACCACCGAGACTACGAAGTCAAATGGAGTGACCCCATTCCAGGCGCTGTTGCCAAACCAGTGCAACGACGCGCTGGAAGACGTCTTCCTGTTCACGTCTTCAACCATGTTCAGGTACCGGTAGTCCTCTTCACCGAGGATGAGGACGAAGAACCGGAGGTTGACCCCATTTGGACGCAAGATGTCTTCGAACAACATTACCACCACGATGACTATCCTCGACCCTCTTCTACTCCATTAGACCCCACTGATGTTCACATTCGAGCCACATTCACGAACTCACAGAAACTGGCTGAAGCGGCTCAAGCTCAAGCCAAACCGGACGATCGTCCGCTCAAGGAACGTGTTCCTTCCCCGTATCATGCGTTTCTCACTGTCTTTGACAAGCGAACCTCTGAACGACTCCCTGCTCATAACACTTGGGACCATGCCATCGATCTCAAACCAGACTTCGAGCCCAAGACCTGCAAGACGTACCCACTCTCTCCAGATGAACAGAAGCAGCTTGACTCATTTCTGGACGAGAATCTCAAGAAAGGGTATATCCGACCTTCGAAGTCGTCCATGGCGAGTCCTTTCTTCTTTGTCAAGAAAAAGGATGGATCATTGCGCCCTGTACAGGACTACCGCGAACTCAACAAGGGCACCGTCAAGAACGAGTATCCACTTCCGCTTATCCCAGAACTCATCGACAAACTCAAGGGTGCTCGTATCTTCTCCAAGATAGATCTTCGTTGGGGGTATAACAATGTACGTATGAAGGAAGGAGACGAGTGGAAGGGGGCCTTCAAGACTAACCGAGGGCTTTTCGAACCAACGGTCATGTTCTTTGGACTCATGAACTCCCCGGCGACCTTTCAGGCGATGATGAACAGTATCCTCAAGGATCTCATCGACTCTGGGAAGGTCGTCGTCTACATGGACGATATCCTGATCTTCACCGAGACCCTGGAAGAGCACAGACGCCTTGTACGAGAGGTCCTGCAGCGTCTCCAAGACCATGACCTTTACGCCAAACCAGAGAAGTGCGTCTTCGAAGCTGAGTCCGTCGAGTTTCTAGGACTTATCATTTCTCACAACGCACTTCGCATGGACCCGGTCAAAGTGTCCGGCGTAGCGCAATGGCCGACTCCGCGTCGAGTCAAAGATGTCCAAGCCTTCCTCGGATTCGGAAACTTCTACAGACGATTCATCAAAGACTTC